>PVIH01005178.1:81422-127960 GCA_004025045.1 Sigmodon hispidus | reverse complement strand
AGAGTTCAGCTGCCCCCTGCTCCAGAGTGTGCTGGGACACAGCAGAGAGCACCGGTCCCAGTGGCGGAACCGGAAGCAATGGGAGCTCAACTCTCCCTCCCAGGCCAGGATACAGGTGCTGAGGCCTGCTGAACCCTCCTCACCTCTGGTCAGGGTTCGAATCCGCCCCTCAGAGACCCCTGCAGTTGGTTTGCTCAGTTCACTCAGTTCGGGGTCGCAGTAGGGATCCTTGCAGATACCCTCAGCATCAGCAGGAGCTGTGGGTGTGGCCAGGTGCAGAGTTCAGCTGCTCCCTGCTCCAGAGTGTGCTGGGAGGCTGCCCCTGGATATTAATTAATAAGGCAGGGGCTAGTGCAGATGTTTCTGCTCTTGTGAACTTGCAAGGATCCTTGGGTAATGTTTATAATGTGACAGGTGTGGTGAAGTCAAGTCATAGAGCAAGGATGAAATTAAAATTAACATCTTATAACAATGAGGTTAGCAATTACACAGGGTCAGCAGCACTGGTGTGTTTGAAACCACCTTTTATGTTTCTCCTGACTAACTCTAGTAAAGACTGCACCACTTCAGGCAGTTGTTGGTTAGCAGAGTGTTGGAATGCATCAGTGGTGACTATAGCAGTAGTTGTTAGAATGCCTACCTTTGTCCCTATGCCTGTGGAAGCTGATCCAGAGCAGTTTCCTATGATGAGTCCGTTATGCCATAAGAGAGACTTTGGCATTACGGCCACTATTGTGACTGCCATTGCCATTTCAGCAGCTGCAGCAGTTACTGCAGGTGTAGCCATGGCCAGCCAAGTCAAGTCTGCTCAGGAAATTAATGATATTGTGGCTCAAACTTCGCAAATTTTTGAGGAGCAAGTACAGTTTAATTCTCACTTGTTGAGTGGTATTCTTGCCACCAACGAAAGAGTAAATTTACTAGAAGAGGCTATTGAAGATGTATATGGCCTAATACAAGTGGGCTGTGTACAGAAGTTAGGGCATGTTTGTGTTACACCTCTTGTAGTTTCAGATGCCCTGAATGAAAGCCAAAGAATCAGAGAATTTCTAAGTGGAAGTTGGTCTATGGAAGCCGAGAAGATGATCCTCAAGCAAAAGTTCCTGATCACGAGCTTGAATGCTACAAGACGGGAGCCTGTTACACTTGGGGACTTTACTTCTTGGCTCTCTTCTGCCTTTTCCTTTTTCAAGGAGTGGGTGGGAGTAGGAATTTTTGCAGCCTGCTGTTTATTCGGGATTGCCTTTTGCCTCTGGCTGGTTTGCTGTATTCGCATCAGAGCACGTCGAGAAAAGGTACTACTCACTCAGGCACTTTTGGCTGTTGATGCAGGGCATTCCCCCGCAGCCTGGCTCTCCACCCTTAAGAATTTAAAATGATTGCCCTTGCACAGAGAGGCTTTAACTGCCATTGCACCTCTATAGGGAATCATTGTCCTCTGAGACAGCCTTTGCACCCTGCCGCCTTTATTGGCCTTGCACGCAGGAAGGCGTCTCGGGGATCCTGGCAGCAGGAAACAGCCTTTGAGTGGTGGGTACATCATGAGGTGAACACCTGTACGGGCTATATCCTGTTTGTGCCATTAGAAAACAAAAAAGGGGGAGATGTAGGGCGCGGTTTGCCTTTGCACAGCTTGCCGGAACATTCTATCGCCGCTTATGCTAATTAGGCATCGAGTAGTGACCAATCCGATGTATCTATGCTAATGAGCCATTATTTTGGGCCAATCACCAGCCATATGCTAATGAGGCTACTTTGAACCAATCACCGACTATATGTTAATGAGGCATTGTGATGGGCACCAATCAGGTGCCAGGCTCCCCTATATAAGCAGGCTGAATCTCAGGCTCAGCATCTTCTTTCCATCATCTTTCAACCGAGTTGCAGTCCAATAAAGTGTGATCCGAGAAGAATCGTGCTTTGTGGTGACTCGTCATTCTGCAGGACAGAGGCGGCTCGCCGCACAGCCCCATATATGTGAACAAGGAAGAGCTGTTCCCATTACTCATCTGTCATGAGGCAGCATGGGTGGGCGATAGTCATCCTCACTGCTCCCCCCTCCCTGACAAGCAACCCATCAATGCCTGGGGCAGGTGAAAGAGCTGACCATAAAGTCATAAGAGCGGAAGAGTCACTCAAAAGCACCATCAGCTGGCAAGACTTGGGAGATTAGGTCCTAAACCTCTCCATGGCAGCACAATTAAGTCAAACATGTTAGCACAGCTGTGGGCAACCTAGTCTCAAAATTGTGGACATGAGAGAATTGCCCCCATTTCTCCTGTCTTATGCCAGCATGGGAGAGGGAAAGGGGCCCTCCTGTCCACCCACCAATGCCTAAAGCAGTGGGAGAGCTGGCCCTGATGTCATAAGAGCAGCAGAGCTGTCCTGGACACTTACCAGCTGGAACACTAAGGAGATCAGGTGCTGCACCTGCTAGGGCAGCACCATAGAGACAACCTTATTAGTGTGGGAGTAGGTAAGCCAGCCTCACAGCTGTGAGCCTGGGAGAACTGTCCCCATCACTCATCAGTCTTTTGGTGGGATGGGCAGGAAAGAGATGCTCTCTCCCAGGCCAGTAACACCTTTGGCAGACTGGAGAGCTGGCCTTGTGGTCAGTCATAAGAAGTGGAAAAATGTTTCTGACATCTGCCAACTACATCTCTGGGAGAGCTGGCCTTGTACCTTGCCTGGGTGACACAATGGAGTCAACTCCGTTGGCACAGGTGTGGGTGAGCAAGTAAAAGTTGCTCCATCAGCTATCTGTCCTGGGGTGGCATGTGTGGAGGAGAGATGCCCTCTCTCCCCTGCCTATCTATGTCTGAGAGCAGGCCCTGAGCTCATAAGAGTGGGAGAGCTGTCTCACCCCTCACCCCAGCTGTAACACTTGGGAGTGCAGTCCCTGAACCTTACCTGGGTAACACAAAATGGCCAACCTTGTTTGCTGAGGTGTGAGTGGAGGAGCCACCCTGAAGTTGTAAACATGGGAGAGCTCTCTCCACTCCGGTCTATCATGTGTGTGAAGATGAGAAATTCTTACTTGTCCGCTTTCTTTTCACAGCCTACAACAGACAAGAGAGCTGCTCCTTACCAGCTGCAGCACTCAGGAAACAGGCTTTGCCCTCCATCTAGGCAGCACAGCAGATGTCGGTGGTGGTCAGAGGTAAGGGTGACCCATCCCCAGTGTTATGAACAAAGGAGAGCTGTCCCCATTACTCATCAGATACGTGGTAGGATAGATGCTCCCCCACTTCAAATGGGGGAGTCGCCACTTCTGGGCCCATAAGAGTAAAAAGCTGTCCCTACTTCTCATGAGCGGTAGCACTCAGAAGAGTGGCCTCTGTACCTCACCTGGGCAACACAATAAAGCTAGCTATGCTGGTGTAGGTGTGGGAGAGCTGACTCTGAGGGTGTGATAGCAGAACTGGATTTACCATTTGCTCATTGCTGTAAGAGGTAAAGTAGCCCGAGCACTGTTGGAGAGCTCCCCCTGGTGGTAAGTATGAGAACTTGCAGGCTGTCCAGGCCGCCATCTGCCCAGTATCAGGGAGGGATATGATTTGGCCCACCCATACACCCACACCATCTATGATCCCCTGGAGCATGTGAAGAGACCTGACCCACACAACCAAAGCCTTAGGACTCCACAACACAGGATGTCCAGGAAGAGTATTAGTGAGGGCCCAGCTTCAACAGCATAGTAGAAACCAGAGGTCTCGAACCAGACCAATAACTCGTTGCAATGAACACTTGCTGGTAAGTGAAAAAAAAAAAAAAAAAAAAAAAAAAAAAAAAGGACAAAGGGGCCCACTGCATGACTCACTGTGTTACACTGCAGCTTTCATGGTGAGAATTTTTAATTTTTTTCTATTTGTTTTCTTTCCTTTTTTATTTTGGTGGTTCATATGCAGAGGATAGATCAGAAGAGATGAGAAAATGAATGAGATGAAGGTACATGATGTAAAAGGCACATGAAATAAATAAAAAGAAATATAGACAGGATTTTTCTGTGTAGCCCTGGCTATTCAGGAATGCAACCTGTACACAAATTCTGAGGACCAGGTTCAGTCCCCAGAACCCACACAAAGGAGGAGGAGAGAACTGATAGCACAGAATTCTGTCTTCTAACCTTCACACTTCTGCCATGCACATATCATTCCCCATCATGCACAGTAGCAATAACTATCTTTTTTAGTAGCATAGATAATGGTAAAGGCCTTTATTTCAGCCCTTGGGAAGCAGACACAGACAGATTTTTGAATTCTAGACCAGCTTGGTCTCCAGAGGAAGTTACAGACCAATCATGGCAACATCATGAGACTCTGTATAAATTCTTTTTTAAATTTTAAGTTCAAGTGACTCAGCAGTTAAGAGCACTTGCTATTTTTCCAGCACCTACAATGAGCAGTTTGAACCTATTTGAACTCCAGCTCCAGAAGATCCAAAACCCTATTTACACTTTTGTTGGCACACTTATGCATATGTGCACTTACGTTCATAAATAAATAATGAGCAGGGGAAAAAAATAAGGTTCAAACCGGGTGTAGTGGCACATGCTTTTCACCCCAGCACATGGGAGACAGATGTAAGAAGGCAGCCTCACACATATGCGAAGCCATTTTGGTTTAGTTAATTCTAGGTGTACTCAAGTTGATAACCAAGAATATCAATCACATTGCTCATTCCTGTAATCCGAGAAACTGGAGTCTGAAGCAGGAGCATTGTCATGAGGTCCATGCCAGCCAGAACAACACAGGCGTTCCAAGCAACCTGAGCTATGAGATTCTGTCTGAAAAATATGAAAAAAACTTAACCTTTATATTCATAGAGTTTGAGCCTAATTCATGGAGCTCATATTAATAGTGGGCTCTCAGTTTTTGAGGGTCAAGTGTATTCACTTATAGTGTCAGAACTTTCTTTGTTGTGCCAGAGAAAGAAACCTCCAACCAGCCTGGTATTGTCCAGTAGAAATGTCAGACCAGAGTAGGGGATGACTTTTCTAAACCTGAATCTTTGAGTTTGGGGTATGTATGAGGCAAACCCTGATCACATATAAAATAGTGACACTTTTGGTTTCTTTGTGGGAATGATGTGACTTAACAATGGGTAAGCACTGAACTACATCCTCAAGGTCACTTTATTATTATAGAGGGGCTCATGCAGCCATAACTCCCCTTGATTACAAGGGCTTGAATTCCTGGTTGCCCTCTTTCAGCCTTCCCAGGTCTAGGATGACAGAGTGCACCATCATGCCTAGGTTCAAGGTTACTTGTAATGGTGTCCATAGTCAAATTCCAACTTCTTGCAAACACTATAAACTATTATGGATGACACTAGATATTGCAATATCTGAAAGATAAGAGAATTGGCATTTTCATAAGCAGCAGCTGCAGGAAGACAGCAGATTCTCACCAGAACATTTCAATGCAGAATTCCAGGCACATCCCCTTGGCCTTGAGTCAATCAAGAAAGGTGAATCTCTCAAGGTTGCTGGCTGGGGTGTGCATGTGGTCTTATGTAGCAGGAGTGCATGAAATCACACTAGACCTTATGAAAGGGAGACTGGGACTAGATTCTGTTTTCCAAAGCCTTGATACCCCAAAACCTGTGGTGGAGAGTGTGACTATCCCAGGAGGGCTGCTGAGTTTATCTATGCAGCAGGAGCTATTCTTAGGGCACAGGGCTTAGAGCAGCAAGTGGTCCTAATATGATCTGGACACTGGACGAGGTAAGGATGGGAAACTCTGACCTCTACTTGCCTCAGGGACTCTGAGGCCCTGTGGTCTTCAGAAAATGTTAGAAACATCCTCAAATTAGATACCTTGGCTTTAATTGAGCTCTTAAATCTCTAAATTTCAACAAATATTCTCACAATTTTGAATTTCCTGTACTATCTCATCATAGGCAGTCTGGTACCCCTCTGTTGGATTAGCACACTCTGACCAAGAAGCCTAATTGTGGCTCAGTTATGATGGGGATCTCAGAAGTCTTCCAGCACATGTCCCCCCCCAGCCATCTCAACCTACACATAGTTTACTGAAGCTGAACTTTTTGCTATGATGTGGACTCTCTGATGTCTTGACATTTGCCTCTAGAGAACTGAGACTTTATCATGAGATCTTTTCCCATGAAAAATGCCATGGTGACTGATTTGCAGGTTCCCATCCTTCCCAGGAAGCTATAATGAGCAGATCTGTATCCCCTATAAGTCCTGCACACCCTGATTGGCCTCACTGGGAAGATGGCCCCTTAGCTGCCTCACTTCACCCATATAGGACAACAATCAGTGTTAGTCATCAATGGAATTGTTGTTAGGAGAGTCACCAAAGCTTGCTGAGTGCCACTCTGGTTGTTTCCAGGCCATATTCATGAACACAGGAAGACATTCAAACAAAACCTTAACATTGTTACTCATACTCTATTCCTATGACCAAAGAAAAACTAAGCATTTCTTCAAGAAAACCAGCTTTGCTTAAACATCAAAAGCATTAAAAATCACTGAAAGCTGTGACCACTCTTTCCTTCAAATTGTGCACTTATATGGTCACTAGGGGCAGAGGGAGGGTGCTTGACTTTCTGCTCCTGAGAAGCAGGGATTTCAAGACATTATACTTTGTTCTCATCAGACGTCCAAAATAGTACTACTAAGCAGCTACAGGTGCCTGAAACTAAAGCAGAAACTCATTTGAAGGACACCTGATTGATTTCTAGGTACATGACCCTTGGCATTAGGACCAGCCACCACTCTCTGTATTTCTAGCACCACTCTCCAGCATTCACTTGGTCTGTCAAAGCACTATGTTAAGCCATCCTTTCTTAGGATGTTATGCCTCCATGTAGTCTCTCTCAGAACCAGTGAGGGAAACTGATAAACTCTGGGCAAGCATGCAGAGCAACATCATCACCACAATTTAGGCAATGAAAAAACAATCACAATTAGTTGAAAACAATAGGTAAACTATCTTAATTCTGAAACAAATCAGAATTAAAAGTCAGAGAAAAGTAAGTTTGGTTGTGGGGGTAGGAATGATGCTGGGTTGAAGTCAGGTTATTATATGAAGAACAGAACTGGCGCTGTCTACAGAGCAGTTATATACTTGATAGACAGAGGATAAAAAGGTGTCGGCCTTTCCCTGGGGAAGTAGACACTGTGCAGGAAAGGATAGAGGTGGGAAAGGTGTCCTGTATCTGCTGACATTGTGAGAGAAGCATCCACAGCTGCTGACAGGTCTGGTGACACAGCTGCTGCTGCTTCATATGCTCCAGGGTCACACAGGTCCCAGAACCTTCTGTTGGTTTTGTGCTCTCTGGTTCTAGCTTGCAAGATGCTTCTGGGTCAAAAATAACTGACTCCATGTTTGATTGGGAGACTTCAAGCTCTACAACTTCAGATGTGTAGCTCCACAGATTGAATGATAGAGACAGATATGATGCTGATGCAGACATTTCCAGCATAGAAAGTGGCAGTGAAGTTACAGGACAAGACCACATGCTCCTTCTCAGCCTTTCCAAGCAGAGGAGACCATGTCTGCTTGGTACCATATTGTCCAAAAGCACATGTGCCCAGGCCAGGGTCTAGTGACATCTTCTGCAGAGTGGAGCCTCTTAAGAATCCCTGTGTACTTCAGGTACTGAATCCCCCTCACAGGATGTCAAGCACCTACTTGAGGTTTCCTCATCTGTGGTCTCTGAATCAGTGGTCACTTCTGTCTGCCACTGATCCTGGAGCTGACGGACATGAACAAGAAGATCTGAGGAGAGCATGTTTATAATCAAATAGTTCTTCAGCTCTTTCAACATAGATAGGTCTGAGTTCTGGCAAAAATCTTGAGGGTACTTATCAATCCATGTGTCCAAAAAGGTACAGATGGTGCTGGAGAAGGAAACAGAAAGCACAGTCACTGGCCTGGCTTTCCCCTCATCACCCTAGTAAGGCCTCGTGCATGAGAGACTTTAAGGTAGAAGCTATCCAGCCCTTATGATTATTGAGTACAGTGAGCAGGACTGAGATGTCCATGTGAGCAGGGAGCTCCACACACCCCTTTCTCATGCTCTAATGGAGAACAGCTCCCCAATTCTTTATGACATGGGCTGAAATGGTGGTAGAGACTCACATGGCCACCAGAATCCACAGGATTCCCCATTTTCCCACTTGCAAAAACTCTGATCATGTAATACTTCTCATCCTCCAGGCAGTGTTTAGGCATCAGTAGGGGAGCAGGAACCAGAAGTGTGAGACCCAAGCATCTGCCATTCCTTACCCTTAGAACTTCTTGTTGAGAAGCTCACTTCTGCTCTTTTTCATCATCTTTGGAATCAGAGCACAGATTTGCATACCTAGAGGAGACCAGCAAGGATGTCACTGTGGAGTCCCAGGTTTCCCATTTCAAAGTCATCTAGGGAGAATTCTGGTTTCTTGAGAGGAATTAAACTTCACAACGTAGAAGTTCTGATTGTTCTCAGAATTATTAGTTCACCTACATACAGGAGGTGCTTCAGATATATCTGTATACTGGGTGATTCCCAAATATCTCTATCCAGATATTTCAGGTTATACAGGGTCCCTAAGATTTCCACACACAAGTCTCTTCTCTGGACATATTCAGTATTCCAATATGAATTCCAAATCCTCCTTCGCAATAAGAGAGATGTTTTGACCAAGGGTCCAGAAAAGATAGTCCAAGGACAAAGTATTCTTCAAAGTTCTGGGAACACCCAACTCAGTAGTGTCTCAGCTTTAGACTCACAAGTCCTTAGGCAAAGCCTGGACTTTCTGAATTCCTGCTGTTGGGTCAGAAAAATAAATAGGCTCAGAGAAAGGCAGAGTGTTTTCCCATAACCAACAGGAGGGCCTGAGTCCTCTGGGCTTGATTGTGGGCACTTACCTCTTGAACAGCTCATCCAGTAACTGCTATGTGGTGACATATGTATGGTATGAGCCTAGGAAGGCAATGAAAATGTGGATTTCCCCATCCTGTAGGGAAGTCAGCACATGATCTACCTCCTCTTCCAAGGAAATGAAGCAGTGCTTTCTCAGGACTCCTTCAGGTCCTTGTGGGCAGATGTATTCTCAGTCTGAGGAGAGAACACAGTGGATAGGTCAAACAGTCACAAGACTGCAATGATCTGATTGGTTATCATTTCTAGTTTCCCTGTCAAACACACAGAGTGAGATTTGAGGGAACTGAGATTTCAGAGTGTTACTTGGTCTGTGTGGTCCTGGCTCTGGCTGCCCTGGGTCAAGTTTGTTTCTGTTGGGAACCACTAAAGCCAGGAGTTAACCCAGAGTCTCCAGGTGCTATCATGGCCTTCACCATGGCTGCCACTTTTCTCTGTATTAGTTTCTGGGTCCTGAGTAATGCCCAAACAGAGGAAAAAAATCCTGCTCTGTCTAGACTCTCAGGCTAATGGAGCCTTCTAGGCTGTCTCTAAGTAGCTGGCTGCCTGGTTGCCAGGTTCTACATTGTGAGGTCATTTGGAATGGAGTGATGCCACACCTGGGGACTCCTGCCTGAGTTCTTCTCCTTACACAGGGCTATTCCAAAGGTCTCCTAGGTCCCATCCCACCTTCCAGGTGCTTCCCCTTCCACTGTTCCCATGGATGTCTGGGGACAGTCTGTACTTCAGTTTTGCAATCTGGGTCTCTACTATTCATATGCATCTGTTTCCCTAATCCTAAACCACCCTAATTGTCCTGGGTCACTAGGGCCTAGTGCCTGGCTTTTAAGACAGTGTGGCTGTGTTCTGTGTAAAATATGATCACAAATCATCTGCGTGTGTTTGAACTTCTTAAGGAACTTCAGAGTGGGGCTTTTTTTTTTTTTTTTTGTTCGGTATGGCCTTGGGTATCCTGAACTTTACTCTGTAGTCCAGACTGGCCTTCAACTCACAAGAGATTTACCTGCTTCTGCCTCCTGAGTACTGGAATTAAAGACATTTACCCTCAATGTGGCAAGAGTGGGAAATTTTTATCGTTAACAAAAATAGTGTGCTTTGTTGGAATAAAGTGAAACTGTGTTGATTCTTTCTTTAATACTTTGCTATTTTTTTTTTCAATTTTTGTTAAAGACTCCCTTAGATTATACAGTTAGGCATCTCTGATATCACCTTCTTTATTATGAATGTCTGCCTGGAAGAGAAGCAGGTACATGGAAGCAGTCATGAGGCCTGAGTCCTCACAAGTTCCTCACAATTCTTGTCTTTTCCAATTGCTGTTGATACTCACCACTGCCCCTCTGTGGAGGAAAAGGACACTGCAGGAGATTAGATTTCATAAACTGAAATGACAAGCACACCCTAGGAATAGGTACAAATAATTTGTGTCAATTAAACATAACAATTTGTATCAAACTATTATTAAAAACTTTCTAAAACTATCTGTAAGAATATATAAAAGGTAGAATACATTCTTGAGAAAATGAAAGTCTGGAGACATGGAGAGAACCTTCAGGAGTTGACACAATTGTCATTAAGAGATCAGTTTCCCCAGATCTGGTCCTAGCAGGACACTTGAACTTTATTAGCATAATGGTCCTGAAATTTTCAAGTATATCCACCACTTGAGTTCAGTGACAGAGCACTTGACTGACATGGACCAGGGCAAATCATCGTCTTTGAAACTAAAGAACAAACTAAAATAAATTAAGATTTGAGAAAGAAATTATTATCTGTACTGTACTAATATTTTGAGTGCATGGAGACATGCCAATACCAGGGTGCAGACCAGAAGTTAAAGATAAGTATCTTCTTCAACTGTCTTCTGCATTATTATTTTATTATGCAGTTTTAAAGTTTATTTTGCAAGGCATGGTGGCACATAACTTTAATTACAGCATTAACAAGGCAGAGAAAGGCAAATTTCTGTGACTTCTAGGAAAGCATGGTCCACAGAGTGAGTTCCAGGCCAGTCAGTGCTATACAGTAAGACCTTACACAATTGTGCACTGTTTATTGGGGGTGTGTTTGTGTGTATGTGGATTACTCAAAGGATCTGGTTCTTCCTTCTACCATGTGGGTTCTGGGGACTGGACTCAGGTTGTCCTTGTACTCACTAATTCACTCTACTGGTTTATTCACTCCATCTTAAATGTGCCTTGACCATGTATTCAGATATAAAGCAAACATCAACAGGTACAAAAAAAATGGGTATAACTTTTTGCAGCATATGAGATCACCATGGTCTAAAGTTAGAGTTCAAAAACATCAAGAATCAAAGAAAGCTTACTAACTCATGGAAACTAAACATCACTCAACTGAATCACCTTTGGGTCAAGGAAGAAATTAAGAAAGAAATCAAAGACTTCCTAGACTTTAATGAAAATGAATTGACAACATACTCAAACTTATGGGATACAATGAAAGCAGTGTTAAAAGGAAAGTTCATAGCACTAGGTGCCTACATGAAAAGACTAGAGAAATACCACACAAGAGAACTACCAGGAGAAATGAAAGCCCTAGAACAATTAGAAGTAAACTCACCTAGAAGGAGTAGATGGCAGGAAACAATCAAACTTAGACATGAAATCAGAACAATTGAAACAAAAGGAATAATAAAAAATAAATGAATCAAAGAGTTGGCTCTGTGAGACAGTCAACAAGGTAGATAAATCCTTATCCAAACTGACCAAAAAGCAGAGAGAGATTATCTAAATTAACAATATCAGAAATAAAAAAAAGGAGACATAACAACAGACCCCTAGGAAATCCAGAAAATGATCAGGTTTTACTTTGAAAAATCTATCCTCCACAAAAATGGAAAACTTAGAAGAAATGGACAGCTTTCTGTACAAATATCATTTACCAAAATTAAATCAAGATCAGATTAAAGACTTAAACAATCTTATACACTAAGGGTAATTGAAGATGTCATTAAAAAAGTCTCCCAAATAAAATAAGGCTAGACTCAGATGATTTCAGTCCAGAGTTCTACTAGACATTCAAAGAAGAACTAATCCTTCTCAAACTGTTCCATACAGTGGAAACTGAAAGAGTATTGCCAAATTCTTTTTATGGTGCTACAAAAACCCTGACACCCAAGTCACTTAAAGATGCCAAGAAAGAGAAAATTATAGACCAATTTCCCTCATAAACACTGATGCAAAAATTCCCCACCAAAATTTGGAAAACAGAATCCAACAACATATAAAAAGGTCATTCACCACTATCAAGTAGGCATCATCCCAGAAATGCAGGAATGGTTCAACATGCAAAAACTTATAAATGTCACCCATATTAAAAACAAATAAAAAAAACACATTATCATCACCTTTAATGCTGAAAAAGCCTTTGAAAACAAACCAAGACTCTGTAAGATGAAAGTCCAGAAGAGATTAGAAATACAGGGAAAATACCTAAATATAAAAAAGATAATTTACAAAATGCTGACAGCTAACACCAAACTAATTGGAGTAAAATTCAAAGGATTCCCACTAAAATCAGGAACTAGACAAGGATGTCCCCTCTCCCCTTATCTATTCAACGTAGTTCTCAAAGTTTTAGCTAAAGCAATAAGAGAACGAAAGAAAATTAAGGGGATACAAATTGGAAAAAAAGAAGTGAAACTATATTTCCAGACAATATGATTGTATACATAAGTGACCCACAAAAGTCTACCAGGGAACTTCTACAGCTGATAAACACCTTTAGCAATCTATCAGGATACAAGATTTAGTCAAATAAATCAGTAGCCCTAACTGTAACCCTAACCTGAACCCAACTGAAAAAATAGGGTTCACAACTAAAAAGGAAATTCTCAGTAGAAGAATTACAAATTGCTGAAAAACACATGAAAAAGTGCTCAACATCTTTATCCATTAGACAAATGCAAATCAAAACAACTTTGAGATACCACCTTACATCTGTCAGATTGGCTAATATTAAAAACATACAAGATAGCCTATGCTGATGAGAATGCAGAGCAAGGGGAACATTCCTCCATTGTTGTTTGGAGTGAAACTTATTTTGCTATTGTGCAATGTAGTATTGTGGTTTCTCATAAAACTGGGTATCAATCTCTTCACATATCCAACAATACCTCTTACAGGCATGTATCCTAAACACTCACATTTGCACCTTAAAAGTATTAGCTCATCAATATTCATAGCAAAATTAGTCATAATAACAAGAAGTTGGAAACAACAAAGATGTCCCTCATCTGAAGACTGGATTAACAAACTGTGGTATATCTACACAATGTGGTACTACTCATCAGAAAGAAAAAATGACATTCTATAATTTTCAGGCAAAAGGATGGATTTGCAGAATATTCTCCTGAACATGGTATCACAAACCCAGAAAGATGATCAGAAGATGCACTCTTTCATTATTGAACTTCAAAATATGTCATTGTATATACAACTGCCCAAGACACTTACAAGAAGTGATAACTGAGGGCCTAGTCTTAAAATATTTATATCACATTCTTTATAGTGCTCAGCTAACATTGTAGAAGGGAGCAGAGATAAGAATGTAAGAGTTGAAAAGCAGAGAGAAGCAGGGTTACGTGCCACCTTCTAGAAATGACACAATGATTGCAACCATGAATCCATAGCAGCAGTGATGACAGTCCATGTTCAGTACAATAAAGTTTCTGTCGTCTAGGGTGTGAAAAGAATCATGGGCCTCTACCTCTCACTGTTGGACAATTGGCTACTTATAGATTCTGGGAGAAGAGAAGACAGTGTTTGGGTTATGTACTCAAGGGTAACCCCAACAGGTTTGAATGAATAGCTCCAAACACATGGTCATACAGATGGCCCTAGTTCAACCACTGGCTCACAAACTGAAATTAACAGAAATGTAAGAAAGACATTGGTAGGGAAGATGTGAGTGATTGGTAAGTAATGGTGGGAGATGGGAGTAATCCAAAACAGTCCAAAACAAATATAATTAAAAAACATTAGAAAAACAGTGACATTAAACACAGCCCTGCTTATTGCTGCTTGATACACAGTAACAAGGGGATAGAACAGGCTTATCAACAGATAAAGGTGATATGTAACATACAAGTAATGCAGTTTTATTTGACTGTAAACAGATGAAACTATGAAATCTTTATGGGTCTAGAAATATAGCCAGGTAGCACACATAAAAAGATGTTTAAAGGAAGCATGATCCTTCTCATATGAAGAGCCTTCTTGTGTTTTATATGCAGGTATAAAAATGGTGTAAACTCAAAAGAACTAAAAAACACCAAAAATGTAAAGCAGAGTTCGTTGTCCTTCATCAACAAGAAAAGTAATTAAGGAAGAACTTGTACTTTCTATTTTGTAATTTTGTTTTTTATTCTTTTTTTCCCTTCTTTATTTATTTTGTATTTATCAAGAATAACAGTAAAATGAATTTAAAATGCTGATAAGTTAACAATAATTATAAAGAAGATAAAAATCATAAGCATGACTTTTGAAGGGTGATAATGCAAATAAGATTACTACACATATATTTACTTTGTGTTCGGCTTTCCCTCTGAATTTTTTCTTTTTCATCCCCGTAAATCCTTATTCAAGGTCCCTTCCCCCTCTTGCCACATCAGGTCATTTTTTCTTCTCCACAACTCCCCATCCCCTCCCTGGGCAGGGAGCATACAGTCCTATGGTCCTACTGACCCAATAATGCTTAGATCAGTCTCCACTCCTAGCAAATACAGTTTTGTCCCCCCACCCTCAAGAGAGACTCAAGTGTTGCTATGGTTGGAGTGGGATCCGAAGGGTCAGTCCAGGGGGTTTCTGATCCCAAGCTGTTCAGTGGTTGTGATTTGCAGCTTGGGCATGCTTGGCTTTTTTCTTGTTTGTTTGTTTAGAGACCACTAATGAGTGAGTACATCCCCTGCTTATCTTTCTGAGTTTGTGATACCTTGCTAAGGAGGATATTCTCCAAATCCATACATTTGCCTGTGAATTTTAGGATATCGTTTTTTCTTACTGCTGAGTAGTATTCCATTGTGTAGATGTAACACAGTTTGTTAATCCATTCTTCAGTTGAGGGACATCTAGGTTGTTTCCAGGTTCTTGCTATTACAAATAATGTTGCTATGAACATATTTGAGCTAATACCTTTAGAATGTGACAGTGCATCCTAAGGGTATACACCCAGAAGTGGTATTGCTGGGTCCTTGGAGAGATTGATACTCATTATTCTGAGAAACCTCCATATTGCATTCCAAAGTGGCTGAACAAGCTTAAACTCCCACCAACAATGGAGTAGTGTTCTCCTTGATCTGCATCCTCTCCAACATAGGCTGTCATCTGTGCCTTTTATCTTAGCCAATCTAACAGGTGTTAGGTGGTATGTCAAAGTTGTTTTGATTTGCATTTTTCTGATGGCTAAAGATGAAGAGCACTTTTTCTGGTGCCTTTCTGCCATTCGCAGTTCCTCTGCTGAGAATTCCCTTTTGAGATCTGTACCCCATTTTTTGATTGGGTTATTCAGGGTTTTGGGCTCTAGATTCTTGAGCTCTTTATATATCTAAGAGATCAGTCCTCTATCAGTTGTAGGGTTGGTGAAAATCTTTTCCCATTCTGTAGGCTGTCATTTTGTCCTATTGAGAGTGTCCTTGGCTTTGCAGAATCTTCCTAGCTTCAGGAGATCCCACTTATTGATTGTTGGTCTTAGTGTCTGTGTCACTGGTGTTATATTTAGGAAGTGGTCGCCTGTGCCAATTTGTAGAAGTGAATTTCCCAATTTCTTTCCTATCAAGTTCAAAGTGGTAGGGTTTAAGTTGAGGTCTTTGATCCACTTGGATTTGAGTTTTGTGCAGGGTGACAGGCTCGGATCTATTTGCATTTTTCTACACACTTCCATCCATGGAACACCATTTGTTAAATATACTATCTTTTTTCCATTGAATGTTTTGGGACTCTTTGTCAAAAATCAGGTGTTCATAGGTTTTTGGGTTAATGTCTGGATCCTCAATTCTATTCCATTGGTCCACAAGTTTGTTTTTATGCCAGTACCAGGCTGTTTTTTATTACTGTAGCTCTATAGTATAGCTTGAAGTCAGGGATGGTGATACCAACTGAGGTTCTTTTTTTGAGTAAAAATTGTTTTGGCAATCCTGGCTTTCCTGTTATTCCAAATGAAATTGAGTTTTGTTTTTTCAAGGTCCAAAAAATATTGTGTTGGGATTGTGATGGGCAGTGCATTGAATCTGTAGATTGCCTTTGGTAGAATTGCCATTTTTACTATGTTGATCCTACTGATCCAGGAACATGGGAGAGCTTTCCATTATCTGATATCCTCTTCAATTTCTTTCTTCAATGATTTAAAATTTTTGTCAAATAGGTCTGTTACTTCTTTGGTTATAGTTACTCCAAGGTATTTAATAGTATTTGCAGCTATTATGAAGGGTAATGTTTCCCTTATTTCTTTTTCAGCTCTTCTATCTTTAGTGTATAGAAGGGCTACTGATTTCTTTGAGTTAATCTTGTATCCTGCTACATTGCTGAAGGTGTTTATCAGCTGTAGCAGTTCCTTGGAAGAATTTTGTGGATCACTTATGTATACAATCATATCATCTACAAATAGAGATAGCTTCACTTCTTCCTTTCCAATTTGTATCCCCTTAATCTCTTTTCGTTCCCTTATTGCTTCAGCTCAAACTTCTAGAACTATATTGAATAGATAAGGGGAGAGAGAAAGTTCCTGACTTTAGTGGGATTGCTTTGAGTTTTCCTCCATTAAGTTTGATACTGGCTGTCGGCTTCTTGTAAATTTCCTGTATTATATTTATGTATTCTCCCTGCATTCCTGATCTCTCCAAGGCTTTAATCATAAAGGAGTGTTGGATTTTGTCAAAGGCTTTTTCCACATCTAAGGATATGATCATGTGGTTTTGTTTCTTTAGTTTGTTTATATGATGGAAAACATTTAGAGTTTTTCGTTTGTTAAACCAGCCCTGCATTTCTGGGATGAAGCCTACTTGGTCATGGTGGATGATATCTTTTATGCATTGTTGTATACAGTTTGCCAAAATTTTGTTGAGAATTTTCGCATCAATATTCATGAGGGACATTGGTCTATAATTCTACTTCTTTGTTGTGTCTTTGAGTGGCTTGGGTATTAGGGTGATTGTGGCCTCATAAAAGGAATTTGGCAATATTCCTTCAGTTTCTACTGTGTGAAATAGTTTAAGGAGTAACGGTAGTAATTCTTCTTTGAATGTCTGGTAGAATTCAGCACTGAAACCATCTGGACCAGGGCTTTTATTTTTGGGGAGGTTTTTAATGACAGCTTCAATTTCCTTAAGAGTTATAGGCCTGTTTAGGTAATTAATCTGATCTTCATTTAATTTTGGTAGATGGTACCTGTCCAGAAAGCTCTCCATTTCTACTAGGTTTTCCATTTTGTTGAATACAGATTTTGAAAATATGATCTGATTATTCTCTGTATTTCCTGGGGGTCTGTTGTTATGTCTCCCTTTTGGTTTCTGATTTTGTTGATTTGAACACTCTCTCTCTGTTTTTTTCATTAGTTTGGCTAAGGGCTTATCTATCTTGTTAACTTTCTCAAAGAACCAACTCTTAGATTCGTTGATTCTTTGTATTTTTTTTTGTTTCAATTGTATTGATTTCAGCTCTAAGTTTGATTATTTCCTGCCGTCTACTCCTTCTAGGTGAGTTAGCTTCTAATTGTTCTAAGGCTTTCAGCTGAGCTGTTAGGTCTCTAGTGTGGGATTTCTCTAGGTTTTTCATGTAGATATCTAGCGCTATGAATTTTCCTCTTAAGACTGCTTTCATTGTGTCCCACAAGTTTGGATATGTTGTACATTCATTTTCATTGAATTCTAGGAAGACTTTGATTTCTTTCTTAATTTCTTCCTTGACCCAGAGATGGTTCAGCTGAGTGATGCTTAGTTTCCATGAGTTGGTAGGCTTTCTTTGGGTTTTGATATTGATGAACTTTAACTTTAGGCCCTGGTGGTCCGATATGTTACAAGGGATTATTTCCTTTGTTTTGTATCTTCTGATATTTGCTTTATGACCAATTATGTGGTAAATTTTGGAGAAAGTTCCATGAGAAGCTGAGAAATATGTATATTCCTTTGCCTTTGGGTTGAAGCTTCTGTAGACATCTATTAAATCCACTTGCATCATAATCTCTTTTAGACTCCTTATTTCTCTGTTGAGACTCTGTCTGGGTGATCTATCCAGGGTGGAAAGTGGGGTATTGAAGTCTCCCACTATTAGGGTATAAGAATTGATGTGGGATTCGAGCTTTAGCAGTGTTTCTTTTACATAAGTAGGTGCCCTTATATTAGGGGCATAAATATTTAAGATTGAAATCTCTTCTTGACCAATTTTTCCTGTGATGAATAAGTAGTGACCATCTTGGTCCCTTTTAATTGCTTTTAGCTTAAAGTCTACTTTGTTAGATATTAGGATTGCAACCCCTGCTTGTTTCTTAGGATCATTTGACTTAAACAATATCTACCTACAAATCTGTCCCATCAGAAAGCATTAGAGGAAAAACTCCAACCTAAGGATCCCAATACACACATGAAACCACATAAATATCAATAATCCCACAGAAGAGAAGCCCAGAGAAAGGAAATATATATAGGCTACCACTAAAAAAACCAGGAAGTATCAATCAGGGTTCACTAATATCCCTTAATATCAATGGCCTCAATTCACCTATGAAAAGCACACACTAACACAGTGGATACATAACAGAAGCTATCCTTCTACTGCATACAAGAAACATACCTCAAACTTAAAGACATACACAGGCTCAGAGGAAAGGGTTGGGAAATGATTTTCCAATCAGATGGCCCTAAGAAACAAGCTGATGTTGTCATCCTAATATCTAAGAAAGCATACTTCAAACTGAAATCAATTAAAAGAGACCAGGATGGACATTACTTATTCATCTCAGGAAAATTGACCAAGAAGTAATTTCAATCCTGAATATTTATGCCCCTAAAATAAGGACACTTATCCATGTAAAAGAAACACTATTAAAGCTCAAATCTCAAATCAACAATCTCACCCTAATAGTAGGAGACTTCAATAACCCACTTTCACCCTTGGATTAGTCAATCAGACAGAGCCTCAACAGAGAAATAAGGGGTCTAACAGAGGTTATGATGCAAATGGATTTAATAGATATTTATAGAAGCTTCCACTCTAATGCAAAGGTATATAAATATATATATGTATATATCTATATATATATATATTTCTCAGCACCACATGGAAATTCCTCTAAAATTGACCACCTAATTGGTCATAAACAAATATCAATACATATAAAAATGGAAATAATCCCTTGTATCATAATAGACAACAAGGCCTAAAGTTAGTGTTCAACAACATCAAAAATCAAAGAAAGACTACCAACCAATGTAAATTAAACATCACTGAACTGAATCACATCTAGGTCAAGAAAGACATTAAGAAAGAAATCAAAGTCTTCCTAAAATATAACAAAAATGAATCTACAACATACCCAAACTTGTGGCACACAATGAAAGCAGTCCTAAGAGGAAAATTTTTAGCACTAAATAGCTATATAAAAAACCTAGAGAAATTCCACACTTGAGAATTAACAGTACAGCTGTAAACCTTAGAACAATTAGAAACAAACTCACCTAGAAGGAATAGATGGTCGGAAATAATAAAACTTAGAGGTGAAATCAATACAATTGAAATAAAAAGAACAATACAAAGAATCAATGAATCAAAGAGTTGATTCTTGGAGAAAGTCAACAAGATAGATAAACCTTTATCCAAACTAACAAGAAAAAAAAAAAACAGAGAGAGAGAAAGAGTATCCAAACCAACAAAATCAGAAATGAAAAGGGGGACATAACAACATACCCCCAGGAAATCCAGAAAATTATCAGGTCATACTTTGCAAATCTATACTCCACAAAAATAAAAAATCTAGAACATATGGACAGATTTTCTGAAAGTTACCACTTATCAAAATTAAATCAAGATTAGGTTAAATACTTAAACAGACCTTTAAACTTGAAGGAGACTGAAGTTGTCATTAAAAGCCTCCCAAGTAAAAAAAGTCCAGGTCCAGTTAGCTTCAGTGCAGAGTGCTACCAGACGTTGAAAGAAGAGTTACTATCAATATTCTTCAAACTGGTTCACACAGTAAAAACTGAAGGAATATTGCCAAACTCTTTTTATGAGTCCACAATTACCCTAATACCCAAGCCACTCAAAGATACAACAGAAAAAGAGAATTATAGACCAATTTCCCTCATGAATACTTATCCTAAAAATCTCAACAAAATCCTGGCAAACTGTATACAACAACATGTAAAAAATGTCATCCACCATGATCAAGTAGGCTTCATCCCAGAAATTCAGATATTGTTCAGCATAGAAAAAACTGTAAATGTCATCCATCATATAAACAAACTGAAGGAAAAAACAACATAATCATATCCTTAGATGCTGAAAAAGTCTTTGAAAAAAATCCAAAAATTCTTTACTATGAAAGTCCTGGAGAGGTTAAGAATACATGGAAAATATCGAAATATAATAAAAGTGTTTTACAAGAGGCTGACAAACATCATCAAACTTAATGTAGAAAAACTCAAAGCAATCTCACTAAAATCAGGAACTAGACAAGGATGTCTTCTCTCTCCTCATCTATTCAATAAATTTCTCGAAGTTTTAGCTAAAGCATTAAGAGAACAAAAAAGAGATTAAGGGGCTTCAAACTGGAAAAAAAAAGTAAAACTATCTCTATTTGCAGATGATATGATTGTATACATAAGTGATGCACACAATTCTATCAAGGAACTTCTACAGCTGATAAACACCTTCAGCAATGTGTGGGATACAAGATTAATGCAAAGAAAACAGTAGCCATCCTATATGCTAAAGATAAAAATGTTGAAAAAGAAACAAGGGAGATATCACCCACTATAATAGCTGCAAATAGTATTAAATACCTTGGAGTAACTATAACCAAAGAAGTAACAGATCTATTTGACAAAAAGTTTAAATCACCAAAGAAAAAAATTTAAGAGGATATCAGAAAATGGAAAGAACTCTCATATTCCTGGAAAGGTAGGATCAACATAGTAAAAATGGTAATTCTACCAAAAGCAATCTACCGATTCAATGCACTTCCCATCAAAACCCTAACACAACTTTCACAAATATTGAAAGAACAATAGTCAATTTCATTTGGAATGACAGTAAAATCAGGATTGCAAAATCAAATTTGCCCAACAAAAAAACCTTGAGAGTCATCACCATCGCTGACTCAAATTATACTATAGAGCTACAGTAATAAAAACAGAATGTGGATTAATGGAAGCAGACTGAAGATCCCAACATTAACCCAAAAATCTATGAATACCTGACATTTGACAAAGAGGCCCAAAATATTCAATGGAAAAAAAGATAGTATCTTTAACAAATGGTGTATGCATAGCTGGATAATAGTGTGTAGAAAATGCAAGTCTATCCAAGCCTATCACCCTGCACAAATCTCAAATCCAAATGGATCAAAGACTTCAACATAAACCCAATCACACTGAACTTGCTGGAAAAGAAAGTGGGAAACTCCTGCCAACTCTTTGGCACTGGTGGCCACTCCTTAAATATAACACCTATAGAACAGACACTAAGAACCACAATCAATAAGTTGGACCACCTGAAACTGAGAAGGTTCTATAAAGCATAGGGCACAGTCAATAAGACAAAACAACAGCCTACAGAATGGGAAAAGATTCTCAACAACCCTACAAGTGACAGAGGGCTGATCTCTAAAATACATAGAGAACTCAAGAACCTAGAGCCCAAAACCTTGAATAACTCAATCAAAAAATGCAGTTCAGAACTAAAAAGGGAATCCTCAGCAGAAGAGTTACAGATGGCTGAAAGGCACTTGAAAAAGTGCTCAACATCTTTAGTTATCAGAGAAATGCCAATCAAAACAACTTTGAGATGTCACCTTACACCTGTCAGATTGGCTACGATAACAGCCTATGTAGGAGAGGTTGCAGAGCAAGGCGAACACTCCTCCATTGTTGATGGGAGTGTAAGCTTGTTCTTTCACTCTAGAACGCAGTATGGAAGTTTCTCAGAAAACTGGGAATCAATGTCCCCAAAGATCCAGCAATACCTCTATGCACATATACCCTAAAGATGCACATTTGCACTCTAAATGCATTAGCTCAACTATGTTCATAGTGGCATTATTCATAATAGCAAGAACCTGGAAACAACCTAGATGTTCCTCTACTGAAGAATGGATTAACAAGCTGTGGTACATATACACAATGGAATACTACTCAGCAGTAAGAAAAAATGATATCCTAAAATTTGCAGGCAACTACTGAACAACTTTGGAAAGGAGAGGGAATCTGCCTGGAGTGGATGCTGAAGTAAGACACCTTGGACCTTGGGACCTCTTGCCTTTGCTGGGGAGGAGATAAAGTGATGGGGAAAAGAGTGACTGTGAGAGTCAGGATGGGTAATAATAATAAAATAAAATAAACACACACACACACACACACACACACACACACACCCCAAAAGAAATTAATCACAGCAATCTGATCAGGTATTTGGAGCTATGTTTTGATGCCTGCTTGGCTCAAGATAGGAATCTAGCTAAAGACTGATTCTTTGACAATCCATGTATTGATTGCAGTCTTATGTGAAATCAATGTGGATAAGTACAGCTGCTGTTGACTATAGATAAAAGGGCTGTGCGGAGGCTAGGGTATAGAATATCTTGATTCTGTAAATTCTTTCCTTTCTTGTTTCCTTTTTTTTTCTCTTTCTAAACATTCACAGAGCCAAAGATAAGTGATTTAACTGATTTTTCAGGTATGGAACTTTACATACTTTCTACTCTGGGACACCAAGAATTTCTGCATCCAACAGGGAATATTGTGGTGGAGTCCTAAGAATACTTGTCATAAATCAGAGAAGAAATCCTGGTTTGATAATAAAAATGTACATTTATACAATGGAGTATAACTCAGCAATAATTAAAATTGCATCATAAAATGTGCAGATAAATGGATGGATATCGACAAAAAACTGAACATGTGTAAGGAAATCCAGATGCAGAAATATAAACAGGCTGTGTATTCATAAATGGTGAGGGCAATACAACACAGAATAAACTCAGTCATAGGCTGTTACCAATTGGCTGACTACTGATTTCTTGTGATACCTGTTTTTAAAAAATTACTGAAATGTCTCTTCCTATGGAACGATTGAAGCATTTGTTTTAGAATTGTCATGTTTGTGTGTTAGTGAAGATATGCTGGCATGTGACTTAAGCATGTAAGTTTTGTGTAAATAGGAAGCCCAAGAGCATGATATTCAAGTCTCAGAAAGTTTCTCAGACAAAGTCGAGATTGGGCTGCATCTGTTTTGGTGGCTCAGAATTCACTGCAGGTGTCAGTGTTTCAGTTTCAGCTTCTTTCTATATCCAGTGTTTTATAGGCTGGCAGCAAGCATGTGTTGAGGCTGTTCAAAGCAGGACAAGGACCACCTGGCAGCTGAAGAAGCATAGAAGGCAGTCTGAGACAGTGGGCACGAATTGTACATTGAAGCAGAGCCACTTAGCTGTAAACACAGGTTAAAAGGAGCTTGAAATTTAGCTTCAGTGTAAGGGAAGACTGTAAACTGGAAGGAACTACAGGAGTTAAAGCGATTAACTTCTGAGATACCAAGTAAGTGAGAACCGGAAGTTGCACTGTGGAGCCAAAACCGTAAGTGTCAGGATCAGTTTCCAGATAGACCTTCCAGGCTTGCTTAGTGTAGTATGATATGGTACAGAACTGATTGCTGAGGATAAGGGCAGATACTGGCTGGGAAGACAAAACAACCTACAAGTTTTGGGCTCAGAGTCCTGGGAAAGGAAGTACTCAACAGCACATTGGCAGGTAATTCTAGGTTGGGAAACTAGAGGGAAAAGACCAGGGGTACAATTAGTTTCTAGGCTGATCATAACAAAAAACTGGATTTGAATTTCTAATGTGGATATCTTACCCTTGTTGACAAATTTCAGATAATATAAAGTTGTAAAATATAATATTAGAAAGCATCTAGATCCAAAAATTGTCTACTATACTATGTTAACTTCGTGGTCCAAGATAACTACTCTGTCTGTAAATACATGATCAAATGTTATTTTATTTCTTTCTTCATTTGCTTTGAGACCTGAACTCACAGTGTTTCTCTGTTATGCCTAGAACACACCATGTAGACCAGTCTCAGCTGAAATTGGCAGATTTCCACACACCTGTTTCTCCCAAATGGTATGATTAAAGGTGTACAAACACAACTGTTCAAAGTGTTGTGTTCTAATTTGTGGTTTGTTGACAGCAAGTGTTATGTCTGTGGACCCTGCACAGAGGGCTTCGTACAAAGACTGAATATGGCAATCTTGCTTTCTTGTTCTTCAGGGTTTCTAGGAAAATTACTCTGCAAGTATGTTTGCCTTTGGGAATCTCAAGACTTCTAGTAAATTTTTATCGATGATAAATTCTATGCTTTTTTAATCCCAAAAATTTTATTTACATTTCTTTCCCTAAAATTTACACAAGTAGTTGGAAGTAGCATTTAAGCTACACTTAGGTATAATGTCTGAATATTTATAGTATTGTGACTCTATGTGATAAATGGAAAATCATTGTTCTTCTGTATTTTTACTGCATGTGAATCTCCTGATATTTTAACTACCATGTTTGGTTCCATAGCCTGATAGTCAACATCCTGTTTCTCAGACTTTGGCATGGTGGAATTTCTGTCTTTCAGGCATAGGTTTGTTGTGGCCACCAAATGTAGTGCTTACCTATATCTCTATTGTTCTATTTAGGAAAAAATAATCAGGACCCAGATGCTGGGATAAAAACCTACCAGTTCAGGGAGGCCAAACTGCAACCAGATGAACTTTCTTTTTGGCTGAAGACCCAGAAAGAATAGGGTTTCTCCAGGCATACTAAACAAAAAGAACATGAAACTCTAAGTTATTCTGTACTTCTTAGTGTGTATCTCTCTGCTCCCTAAACTCTATTGCCAAATCATTTCAAAAAGCTGGTTTCTCCACATCATGATCCAATGATGATTTTACAAGTATTTTAAGGTTTTCAGAGTGCCTTCATATATTCCCCAACAGAAAATAATTTGCAGAATTCCATTCTCATTTACTGACCACAATTGCATGTGAAAAAAATTCAGGTGCTTTCTGACTGATCTCTTTCTTTTGGTCAGTGGTTACTAATTATCCAGACTGGCTCACATGTGTAACACATAAAAGCCTTGGAAGATGGAGAGGTAAGAGACTTTAGTAATGGATCCAGTAGTAATCAATTCATTTTCAACATTTTCTGTCCCACTAGAAAAATTTCTGCAGATTTCTACTGAGAATGATCTCAACTTTATCCTGTTATAGATTTAATAAAATATTCTACAATCAAACTGATACTAAATTACAAATGAGTTTTATATGATTATGCATGAGATTGATGCATATTGATTAAAAGATTTCCTCCAAGACGCATTCATTACTAACTCCCAGAAATTTGATGAGTTTTCAGTACCAGGCATAATTTCCTTATTTCTGAGCATGTCTTAGTTCCACTTAAAAGCTGTTGGTAACCACCAGAGAATATATGGTACTATTGCACTCTTAGGGTTATCATGCACTGCTGATAATTGTAGTGGTCCATAGATGTCATAGCTGGGTAATACTGTTGAATTATGCTCTGGTATGTTGTAAACATTTGTACTTCCTCTTAATATATTAAATGCTGACTGCCCAGAGGACAGACAGAGTGTATGAGTTGGGCTTCAGACTAAGAAAACTCTGAGAAGAGTAAAGCCAGAACAAAGATGCCAGGTAGACACTGAGGAAAGAGGACCAAAAGATATTCTGATAATAGGTACTAAGGCATTTCGATAATCATGGGTTAATTTTAAGTGTAAGAGTTAGCTAGTAGTCTGTGCCACACATAAAAAAGCATGTTATTTATATAAGAATTTTGTAATTATTTGATACTTCTGGTCCAGTTCTTTAGACATATCCAGGCCAGAAACACTTATTACAGGGTAGGACTGATGCTTGGCTCCATCCTATGAAACCCTGCATGTTGCCTTCTGGTGTCATAAAAAGTATTTCTCAGAAATGTAGCTTAAATTTCTGATACTATACAAGTCCTCTGGTCATGACTGAAGCACATGGCTTCCTAATCAATAGGGGCTTTTCTTCTACCTCTGGGATGGACACATGATCACCAAGAGTAGCTTGTTTTGCTAGAGAAATCTCAAGGACAGCTGTGACCAACTATTCCAAAGTAAGCTGGTTTTGGTCATTGTTAGAAAAACTATGGCTCTTGGGAGAATATTATCTACTGAAAACTAAAATTTTTATGCATAATATAAATATTCATGCACAAACTTATATGTATTATAGGCATTTTCAATAAAAAATAGTAAGTTTCTTTATACTTTTTTCAGATGTATATATATGCATATATATATATTTTGTTTAATACTTTCTTTGTGTTCTGACAAATAAAGCTTACCTGGAATCAGAAAAACAGAGTAGCCAGCAAACAGAGAGAATTCTTTCATCTATGACATTGTAGAAAGAATGCTTTGTCAAAGACCCTGTCTCTCTGAATCCTCTGACTGAATGGGCAAATAACCTGTCTCCACATTCCTAATATTATAAGTATGTTAAAGCTAGCCAATATTTTAGCATAGAGCCCAGAAAGTGTTTACACACACACCTATAATTTAGCCACTTATGAAGTGTAAGCAGAAAAATTACAAGTTAAACTTCACCCTGGACTAAAGAAGATTGTTTCATTCTAAAAGAGGAATAGAGCCAGGCAGCAGTGGCACAGTACTTTAATCCAATCATAATCAAGTAGCTCATACAGGCCAATAATAAAAGTGGATGTAACATATTGACACAGTCAGTGTGAAGTTATTTATATGTAGGACATGGGGACATTCAGTCTCAGATTTTGTAGAGAAGGAACATCAACCACTTTGTCAGAGGACTCATAGAGGCAAGACATGTATATTGTTCCACTTTTCTGATCTTTAAAATTTTATCTAATATATGATTCCAATTTTTACTGTTACAGCTTATTTGGATCATGCTTCACTTTACTGTTATTTTGTCCTCATTCTTCTGTTTTTATATCTGGCTCTCTCTATATATAGAATTCTCTGGTTATGGTGCCAAAAGAGAAACACCTGAATATTTGTTACTTCCCTCTTCATTTTTAAAAAAATAATCTCCAAACTTATTCCCATAGTGGCTATATTAATTTATACCTTCCTCCTTCAACATTAAATAAAGCTCTAGATTTCTCCCATTTTGTCTAAAATTTGTCTTCTTAGTAGTTTATAACAGCCATTCTCTGCTGTGGATAATAAAATATTTCAAAACAGTATTAATTTGTGTTTCCATGATGATATTTTAAGAACCCTGATGATTTATGCATTATTTATTTGTCATTTATGTATTTGTCTTTAAAAAATTTTTCTTTATATCTTTGCCAATTAGTTGATTTGCACTTAAATATTTTTCTATTTAATTTTTGAGATTCTTGGTAAATTCTAGTTGTGACACCATATTAATGTGTTGCTGGTTTGGATTCTTTCCCATTATTTGGATGTCTGCATGTTTAGTTAATTGTTTGCATGTAGAACTTTTTCTATACGTGTAGTTCCATAATTTTTCTTCTTGAATTGTTGGTGTACTTTTCAATAAATAAGGCTAGCCCATCCAAAATATTGTGCATTTTAGAGGCTTCTGGACTTAAATAAGGTTCAAATTTATTTTGAATAAGTTTTTGTAAAAATTGCAGATACAGATCTTATTATATTCTTCTGCTAGATTCATTTTTACCAGTACCAATTTTTACAGGAAACACATTTATTGTACTGTATGTTTTGCCTCCTACTTCAGTTATCCAATATTCTGTTATACTCCTCTAGTTTTTATGAACGTACCAGGCTATATTTATGACAATGGCTATATAATGTAACTTTTTAAATACATATTTTTAGCACATTTCTTAACTCTTATTCCCAGATTACTTTTCCAATGAGGTTAAATATCTGACAGTAAATAAGACACAAATATAAAAATATTTCCATTTTAACATATAAACAAAAAAGACTAGTTTGATGCCTAATTTCTATAGAAAATAGATTATTGTATGTTAATAAAGAAGGTTTCCTGTATGATTATTTTCCACTTGTGTAATATCTTTTTTTTGTGATTTCTAAATATAAGGATCACATATTGAAAAACAAAGGATAGTTGTTGCAACATCTTTTTTATATTAAGCTTTTCTTTTAATACAATTTTAGAAATAGTAAAAAAGTGACTTTTTCCATAAAATTTTCACTATTTATTTTAAATTTGAGTTACCTATTACAGCAGTTGTTTTATATGATTTATATACTTTCCTTGCAGTCATACAGTTTGCTAATGTCTTCTACTATTTTACCTTTATTATTATGAATAAAGTCTCATTTTTTATTCATGCATCCCTAGTTCAAAGTCCATTCCCCCTTCTGCCCCTCCTAGTTACTCTCTCTTCTTCCTATCTCCTTATCTCCTCCCCAGCAAGTGCAGGAGGTCCCAAGGTCCCAATGTGGCTTATTTCAGCATCCACTCCAGGAAGAGCTGCTTTCCTCACCCCAACATCAAGACTGGGTCAGATGTTCCCTGGAAGGGAGTGGGATGCAAGGGGCCAATCCAAGGTATTTTAGATCCCAAGCTGTTCAGTGGTTGTGGTTTGCAGCTTGTGTATTCTTTGCTATTTTTTAGAGTCCACTAATTCTAGATTTGTGATACCTCACTCAAGAGGATATCTCCAAATCCATCCATTTGCCTGCAAAATTTAGGATATCATTTTTTCTTACTGCTGAGTAGTACTCCATTGTGTAGATGTACCACAGTTTGTTAACTGTGTACCACATTCTTCAGTTGATGGGCATCTAGGTTGTTTCCAGGTTCTTGCTATTATGAAAGCTATTATGCTGCTGTAAACATAGTTGAGCTAATGCCTTTAGAGTGCAAATGTGCATCTTTAGGGTATATGCCTAGTAGTGGTATTGCTGAATCCTTGGGTAAATTGATAGCCAGTTTTCTGAGAAAAGCCATACTGCATTTCAGAGTGGTTGAACAAGCTGGCACTCCCATGAACAATGGAGGAGTATTCCCCTTGCACCACAACCTCTTCAGCATAGGCTGTCACCTCTGTCTTCTTTCTTATACAGTCTATCAGACAGGTGTCAGGTTGTATCTCAAAGTTGTTTTGATTTGCATTTCTCTGATGGCTAAAGATGTTGAGCACTTTTTCCAGTGCCTTTCAGCCATTTGTAATTTTGCTGAAAATTAACTTTTTAGTTCTGAACCTCATTTTTTCATTGGGTCATTTAAGGTTCTGGGCTCTAGTTTCTTGAGATCTCTATATATTTTAGAGATCAGCCCTCTGTCACTGATAGTGTTGGTAAAAATCTTTTCCCATTCTGTAGGTAGTTACTTGCCTTCTTGACTGTGTCCTTGGCTTTACAGAAGCTTCTCAGTTTCAGGAGATCCCACTTATTGATTGTTGCTCTTAGTGTCTATACCACTGGTGTTATATTTACGAAGTGGTCACCTGTGCCAATGCATTGGAGGTTATTTCCCACTTTCTTTTCTATCAAGTTCAGTGGGGGGTTTATGTTGAGGTCTTTGATCCAGTTTGATTTGAAGTTTGTGCAGGATAATAGGCTTGGATCTATTTGCAGTTTTGTACATACCATCATCCATGTATGCCAACACCATTTGTTAAAGATACTATCATTTTTCCATTGAATATTGACTTTTTAAGGGGTTTCAGGTCGAATCCATTTTGTGTTCTGTAAGCTTCTTTATAGACTTTCCTTCTTTACATTATCTATGCCTTTGCACTGGGTGTCTTCTCTTTCTTCTATTCCTCTTTTACTCAGGTCAGGTCTTTTCATGGTGTCCCCAATTTCCTGAACGTTTTGTGTTATGGCTTCTTTAGTTTTAGTTTTCTTTGAGGGATGTATCTATTTCCACTGTTGAATCTTCCCCTCCAGAGATTCTCTGTTCCATCTCTTGGATTCTGTTGGTTATGTAGTTCTAGCTCTTTTCTTCAGATTTTCTATTTCCACCTTTGTTTCATTTTGTGTCTTTTTTATTGTTTCTATTTCAATTTTTAGTTCCTGAAATATATCTTTCAATTTTTGACTCTTCTTGGTTGTCTTTCAAGGATTTGTTCATCTCTTCCATTTTTTTGTATTATCTTTTATCTCTTTAAAGGAAATTTTTATATCTTCTTTGAAGGCTTCAATAATCATCCTAAAGATGTTTTTGCTGTTGTTTCCTTCTATTTCTTCTTCATTGTGCTGTTCATAGAAGCAGCAGTTTCTTCTGGTGTTGCCTTGTTGTTTTTATATTGTTATATGTCTTCTTGCACTGATATCTGCCCATGGCTTCAATAGTTCACACTTAGTCAACTCCTAGTCAGTTGTGGCTAGAGGGCTTGTGTGTCTCCTGTCTGCACTGAACAATGTTTCTGCATGAACTCTGACTCTACTCGGGACATGGATCTGAGTTTAAAATGGCATCAGTCCATCTCTGATGATGCAGTTGGCCTTGGTGGTGGGGCCTGGCCATGAGAGTTCCCTTCTTTTAGGGATCACTGGAGGAGACCCCTCCTACCTAATGCCTAGGGCCTGTCTGCTAGCAAGAGTCTGAGATCAGAACCTTGGTTGTAACTCCAACCCCCCGAGAGGGATTCTCCAGCCAGCCAGCCCAGGTGCTGGAATTTGCTCACCTCTGATTCAACTCTGGACCCTGGTCTGAGTTTCAAAGGAATCAAACCATCAGTTGTTGCAACATCTTAGCAATATATAGAATTAAATATTGGCTTCAATACTAGATAGTTAAGCAAACTAGTCATAGCAGAACATTGCTAGCACAAGTGGCTTGATACTTTCAAAAAATAATGATCTTGAGTCTACATAAAGATCGTAGTTGTCTTAAGATTTTATTGCTTTTAAAAAACACTATGACAGTGACATTCTTTTATATGAAAATATTTAATTGGTGTGGTAACTTACAATTTCAGATGTTCAGTTTATTATCATCATGGTGGAAAGACACACCAGATGAGTAGCTGATAGTTTTATATTTCCAGGCAGCAGGACATTAACTGAGCGTCACACCGAGCAAAGCTTAATCAGGAATCTCAAATCTCATCCCCTCAGAGACACACCTTCTCCAACAAGGCCATATGAACTCCAACAAAGCCAGATGTCCAATTGGTGTCCCTCCCAATGGGGCCAATTTTATTAAAATTTACACAGTAGTCTCCTTTTATTTCTAATTTGTTTTAATATTATGGTAGTAAGGATGTGTTCAGGTGATTGTTGAAACCTGTCATCTGTTTGTATCAGAAGAATTGCTGCTCATATCACTCACATGTTTAGGATGCATGGTTTTAACTACCCAAAATACAGAGATGAGTGTTTTGCTTTTTTCATAGAAAATATTTCTTGATATAACCCAAGCTATCTTAGAAGTTGCATGGTAGGCCAGTTTGGCCTCATACTCACAGATCCACATGCCATAGCCTCCTGAGTGCTGAGATGATAAGGATTTATCATCCCTTCTGCACAGAAATCAGTATTTGTTTATGTATCTATTTGTCTTTATTTATTTATTTATTCATTAATTTGTTTGTTTGTTTGTTTATTTGCTTTTGGCCCCAAATAGGATTGAACTGTGAAGTCTTTTCTTGCTTTGACTCATTATGTAGCATTATGTTCAATTCGTCACTAACAATGTCATTAAATGTTGATTAATCAATGTGCATAGCAGCCATCTTTAGGACAGAAATATTGCTTATGATTGCTTTGCCCTAGACAGTTTCTGTAAGAGCAATGATACTATTACCTTACCCTGAAGCCACAGTGTTTTAAGGAAGAACTTTGAGAAATTGGCTTTGCTCCACATGTTTATATTTTAACACATTATTTTTGTCTCAAGCAGAATATTTCACCACTATTAATTCCAAAGATATAAAAAAGAAATCATGACCTTTCCTGACCTAAAGTCTGAACAATATAGCATAAGTACTAAAAAGTAATACAATATGAACTATAAAATTTAGAGGCAAAAATCTAATTTTCTACTGAGCTGTTCTCCCAATCTCTATTAATTTTGAAAAGCACTAGTGATGATATTTTCCACACGACTGAATATATTTTTTTACTATTCTAAAATCTATGTCACTTCAGAATAAATCTATGGTTACTATATTTATGTGTATATTCTTAAATTAGATATTATCTGATGTGTTTTTGGAAATTGTAGTTGGACCTTCTTTTGTGGAGCAGCCAATTCCTCAATAATAACATTGAGACATTATTAATTATGAAAACTTGGCTTTATCTTATGCTTATTCTTTTTATTATTAATATGAATAAAGTCATATTATTTTATCCTTGTATCCCTTTGTTCAGAATTCCTTCCCCCTACCACCTCTCCCAATCACTCACTCTTATCCTCATCCCTTTATCTCCTCCCAAACAAGGGCAGTAGGTCACAAGGTCCCAAAGTGTCTTAGTTTAGCATTCACTCTAGGCAGATCTGCTTTCCTTATCTCAACATCAAGACTGGGTCAGGTGTTCCTCTGTGGGGAATGCGCTCCAAGGTGCCAGTCCAAGGTGTTTCAGATCCCAAGCTGTTCAGAAGTTGTGGTTGCAGTTTGGACATGCTTAGCTTTTTGTTTAAAGTTCACTATAAGTGAGTACAACCCCTGCTTATCTTTTTGAGGTTGTGATATCTCACTCGGGAGGATATTCTCCAAATCCATCCAATCCCTTGTAAATATTAGGATATAATTTTTCCTTACTCCTGTGTAGTACTCGATTGTGTAGATGTACCACAGTTTGTTAATCCATTCTTCAGTTGAGTGGCATCTAGGTTGTTTTGATGTATCATGCTAATACAAAGAATGCTTCTATGAAAATAGTTGAACTAATGACTTTGGAGTGTGAATGTGCATCTTTAGGGTATATGCCCAGTAGTGATATTACTGGATCTTTGAGGAGATGGATTCCCAGGTTTCTGAGAAACCACCATACTCCTTTTCAGAGTGGCTGAACAAGCTTACACTCCAACCAACCATGGAGGAATGTTCCCCTTGCTCTGCAACCTCTCCAGCCTAGGCTGAAATCTATGTCTTTTATTTTAGCCAATCTGACAGGTGTAAGGTGGTATCTCAAAGTTGTTTTGATTTGCATTTCTCTGATGGCTAAAGATGTTGAGCATTTTTTCAAGTGTCTTTCAGCCATACATAATTCTTCTCCAGAGAATTCCCTTTTTAGTTCTGTACCCCATTTTTTGATTGGGTTATTCAAGGATTGCACTCTAGTTTCTTGTGTTCTCTATATATTTTGCAGATCAGCCCATTGTCACTTGTAGGGTTGGTAAAAATCTTTTCCCATTCTGTAGGCTCTCATTTTGTCTTTTGGACTGTTTCCTTGGCTTTACAGAAGCTTCTCAGTTTCAGGAGATCCCACTTATTGGTTTTTGTTCTTAGAGTTCATGCTACTAGTGTTATATTTAGGAAGTGATCACCTGTGCCAATTAACTGCAGGGTTTTTCCCACTTTCTTTTCTATTAGGTTCAGTGTGGTTGGGTTTATGTGGAGATCTTTGATCCACTTGTCTTGGTGTTTTGTGCAGGGTGATAGGCTTGGATCTATTAGCAGTTTTCTGCACTCTACCATCCAGCTATGCCAATATCATTTGTTAAAGATACTATCTTTTTTCCATTGAATATTTTGGGCACTTTGTTAAAGATCAGGTGTTCATAGGCTTTTGGGTTAATGTCAGGATTTTCAATTCAATTCCATTGATCCACAAGTCTGTATTTAGACTGGTAACAGACTGCTTTTATTTCTGTAGCTCTATAGTATAACATGAAGTTGGGGTTGGTGATGCTTCCTGAGGTTCTTTTGTTGAACAAAATTGTTTTGGTAATCCTGGCTTTTCTGTTATTCCAAATGAAATACCTAACTAGGTCTTAGAACTCAAATTAAACTCTTTTGGTTAATTTATATTCTGTGATATAGCTTTTCATTTGTTTCTCATTCTTTACTTTGAAGGTGCTTTGTGCCTTACTGCTGATCTTTCTCTGCACCAGATTTTTCTTGATTTCCTCTCCATACCTAAACATCTGCCTACCTATTGGTCATTCTGCACTTTATTAAATCAATATGGTTACTTAAGCATGTGCAGTAAAACAAAGAGAAGATGTGAACAATTCCCACAATTTGTATAACTCATTAGTAATGAATTACTCTTTAAAACTCTGAAATTATTGTATTACCTAAATTGACATATTTTATTTCATGACTAAAATTTTAGATTATACCAAATGTAGTCAATATAGATTTTTCTATCTGCTTGTTAGTGGTTTAAAATTCACATATTAAAGAAATTCCATAGGCTGCCTTTTTACATGTTAAAGTTAAATTTGACAGTAATTAAGTGCTCTTACACACATTGTTACTGTGGATATAAATTAAATTTGTTTGCCTATAAACTCTACCATAAGTACTAACATTCATATTTACCACCTTGTTTTTCAATAATATGGCATTTGACATAGAGTTTAAACATATGTCCCAAGCATATTTAAATACAGTCTTAGATGGCTGAAGAATGAACAGAAATGTGTGGTAGTTTGAGTTTATCAAAATCTACAGATATCACAATTAAAGCACATTTATTTATCACCATTTGTATTATAAGACATGTAAATTGTCATCTACGGGACATAAACACAATATCCATAACAGATAGACAACACTGTCCAGACCTTAAATGTATTTTTTGTGTATATTGCTTTTAAGATTATTTTGTAATCTTGTTTCAATAATATGGAGAATCTACAATTAACTATAACTACATTAAAATAATCTCTTTAAATCTTTTCATCATCTGCATCTTTAATTTTCTAATACGCAAAATAGCACTCTGTCTAGTATCACATGGTCAAAAAACTTTTCTGTTTCAGGATCTGTTGACATTCAGGGATGTGACTGTGGTCTTCTCCCCAGAGGAGTGGAAATTTCTAACCTCTGCTCAGAGGGCTTTGTACATTGATGTGATGTTGGAAAATTACAGTAATCTGATCTTTGTAGGTGAGAACATTTGTTTAAAGTATTCCTAAATAATGATTTCTTTTTACTAAATGTTAAGATTATGAACTCTATGTTAAGCTTTCTTAGAGTAAACAAAAGGTAAAATATAGCGTGTTAGTAGAAAACTATGTTTTCATTATATTTAAACTTTTGTTTATGTTCTATACTTTGATTCATACTTGATTTTGGTATGCATTCCAAAACTAAATATTTTATACTATTTATACACATACTTAAAATTCTGTGTTGATAGTTGTAGATGACATGGTTCTGAATGTGCAAAAATAACATGAGATGTGCAAATTTAAAATTCTCCTTATATATGCCAAAGACTTTGACAAAACATAACAATAGGAAATCATTTCAAAATCTCTTTACTTTGTGTTTTCTTTATGTAGTGAAAACAAACCAGTGTTAGACATCTATATTCCTTTTACAAATTCTACCAGGTGTTCAGGGCTACCTCACAGAGCAGGTGTATGATTATATTCAATATATGCCTTGTTATAATCCAGAGTAAATTATATTGCCCTGGAATATGGAGTGGAGAGAGTAGTGACAACCAGAGTGAGCTAGAAAATGCACAAAAACCAGGGATGATTTTGACAGATAAGAAATCAAGGTTTGAGAAAGCTTTTCCAATATTTAATTTTATTAGAAAGCATTCACTAGATTGACCTTGTCCAGGATGTGTTATGAATGCTGTAACCATTAAAATAAGTGCCTATTACAACTTACTTATGGTGACAGTACTAGTACAAATGCAAGATCATTTGACTATGCTGACATCATACTAGAATACACTTCAGAATGGCTAAAATCAATAAATACAAATGGTAGCTTGTGCTACCAAATAAAAAGAGGAGTGGTAGAGAGTTGGCTCAGTCAATATAGGTGAGGCTTACAACCAAAAATATAAGACTAAGTTGGCCCACAAAGAAGGGTTTTTATTTAATTGTCTTTTTTTCTCGCACTTTATATTCAACTCTTGATTTTTTTTACAAGTGGAAAATACACACACCCTTCTGAAAAGTAATATCAGGAGAAGATGAATTTAACCATATAATATGTTCATTTGAATGAAGATATTTAATATCTATTATGATTCACAATATATTATAGCTGATCAGATTCTTTTCTGAGAATAAATTAAGTACATTGTAAGGAATAAGTTTAAGGAATTGCTGATTCATTTATCTACAGAGAGCACTTATACACAAGTTCATCAAATATTTAACCGTAAAGCAAACCCAATTAATTAGAACTATAATTATTTTGCAGAGAAATACTACGTATGTAATCCTGTCCATCAGCATATGAAGACTGCAATGGAGTCTTCTCAGTGTAAAGATTTTGGCAAAGTACTTCATAACCCCTCCCCATGTGCACTTTATAAAACAGGTAAAACTACAAAAAATGAAAATAACTACAGATGCACTAATTACAGGGAAGCCTCTATTGACTCATCAAGCCCAGATAGACATAAAACCATGCACAATCAAAAAGAACCTGGCAAATCTGGGAACTGTGATAAATATTTAATTATGTATTTGAAAATTTCTCCAGATTATAAACTCCACACTGCAAAGGAAGAGCACAGACACACAGACTATAATGACTATCTTGACTCTGTATATAGTCTTTTGCAACACCAAGATTACATGGGAGAGAAACCATACCAGTGTGGGAAATCCAGAAAATACTTCAGTACTGCATTAAGCCTCACTGTACATCAGAGATCTCACAGAAGAGAGCAGTCTTATGTAATTAATAATAGTTACAGCATATTTGCCCACTGCACAAGTTTGAGGAGTGATCAGATCATTCATACTGATGAGGAACAGTTCAGTTTTCAAGAGGGTTCCAAAGTCTTTTATCAACTTTTATATCTTAAAAGCATTTACCACCTCCATAGTAGAGAGAACTCATATAAATTCAGTGCATATGACAGAGCCTTTCATCACTTAGATGTCATAAGACAACTAATTCTCTAAGGAAATTACACAAATGCAGCAAATGTGGTAAATATTGTCTTAAATTGTTAAATCTCACCAACCATTACAATATTAATCCTGACAAGAAGCATTTTGAATGTAAGGCATATAAATTTTTTTTGCCCAGCAATTAACCCTTAGAAGTAGTCAGAAAATACATACTTGGGGGAAACTTTAAAAAGGTAAGAAATGTGACAAATCCTTTTTTTCTAAATTCAAATCTTAGAATACATGGAAGAATTCATACTGGGGAGAAACCTTACAAATGTGGAGAATGTGATAAGTCCTTCACCCAGAGTTCAAATTTTAGAAGCCATCAGAGAGTCCATACAAAACATAGTGCATATAATTGTAAGAAATATGGCAAATCCTTTACCACTTGCTCACATTTTAAAAAACATGAGAGAGTTTACCCTGGAGAAAATGTTTACAAATGTATAAAATGTGACAAGTCCTTTTTCTGGAAGTCAGATCTATGTAGACATTAGAGAATTAACAATGGGGAGAAACTTTATAAATGTAGAGAATGTGACAAGTACTTTATCCAGAACACAAATCTTAAAAGACATTAGAGAGTCCACACTGGTGAGAAACTCTACAAATGTATGAAATGTGACAAATCTTTCACACTTGTTTCAGCTCTTAGACAACATCACAGAGTTCATGCTGGGGAGAAGTCCTACCAATGTATGGAATGTGACAAGTCTTTTGCACAGAACTCAACTGTTAGACAACATCAGAGTGTTCGCAATGGAGAGAGACTATACAGTTGTGAGACACGTGACAAATCCTTTACCAGTTGCTCAAATTTTAAAAGACATCAGAGGGTTCATACTTGGGAGAAGCCCTACCAATGTATGAAATGTGATAAGTCTTTTGCACAGAGCTCAACTCTTAGACAACATCAGACTGTTCACAGTGGAGAGAGACTATACAGTTGTGAGACATGTGACAAATCCTTTACCAGTTGCTCAAATCTTAAAAGACATCAGAGGGTTCACACTAGGGAGAAACCTTACAAATGTATGAAATGTGACAAGTCTTTTGCACATGTCTCAACTCTTAGACAACATCAGAGAGTTCACACTGGAGGGAGACTATACAGTTGTGGGACATGTGACAAATCCTATACCAGTTCCTCACATCTTAAAAGACATCAGAGAGTTCACCATGGGGTGAAACCTTACAAATGTATTGAATGTGACAAGTCCTTTATCCATTATGCAAGTTTAAGCATACATCAGAGTGTTCATACTGAAGAGAGACAATACAGTTGTAAGGAACATGACAAATCTTTTAGCAGTTGCTCAAATTTTGAAAGGCATCAGAAAGTCCACACTGGGGCAAAACCTTACAAATCTACAGAATATGACAAATCTCATACCAGTTGATTATCTTAAAAGAGATCTGAGTTTTCACACTGGAAAGAAACCTTAAAAGTATATGGAATGTGACCAGTTCTTTAACCAGTACTCAAAAGTTAGAACATAGTAGAAATTTCAAATGGATACAGAGACCTTACAGGGTTAACAAGTGTAGCTAATATTTTTTTCTACTAGTTTAAATATTAAAGAACATTAAAAGCTACATACTAAATAAAAGCTGTACTAATATATGCAAAGCGATGAATTTTTTCTACATCCTCATATTTTAGACAATATCAGAAAATTAATCTTAGAAAAAAAACCATTCAAACGCCAAGACTATTATCTATCCTGCCATTACATATAACATTTTAAAAGACATCAGAATCTTAAAATTGCTTTTAAAAGCCTCAGTTAATTGAAGTAAGACTAATTATTTACCTATCTGTGAAACTTCAGAACATATGAGAGACGTCACATTGAAGATATACACTACAGATAAAAAGTCTTTACTAGTGGCTTTTATCTTAGAACAAGATAGACAATTATTCTGGAAAGAAAACTTCAAAACTGCAAAAACTCTAACATACCCTATATTTCACTTTCTAAACATATAATTCATCATAGAGTTAATAAAGGACAAAAATTTCATTGTAATTCCTGTAATATAGCATGTAAATTATGTTCTCTTATTACAAATCAGGATTATACACATTAGAAAAATAAAAAGAGTCTTATAAACCATAAATGATGTTTTTAATCATATTAAATATCACAGAGTTTATATTAAATAAAATACTGCAGTAGTAACTGTGTCAATTATTTTTTATCTTCATGTGTGCATTGTCTAAATGACGTTTTGTGTACTGAATGTTTGTTTAATACCCCAAAATAAAATAAATTAAAAAAACTAAATGTAATAGAATTATATGTAGAAAAGCACTTGGATTTAATAAATGTTCATAACTGGTGTCTATTTTCAAAATAAGATCAAAAGATAACATTGAAATATGACATTTCTTTTTCTCTTTTCTGCATATTTTTGTGGACAAATGTATGTTGTTTCTCATATATATGTATTATTGAGTAGATTTGTTAAATGAGGGGAAGTATGATATCTTTCTGTTACTATGTAACCTCACTTAGTATTAACAGATTCTAAGTTCAACCATTTTTTTAAAATTTTTATTAAACATTTCTATTCAGCTAAATGGTATTCATTTTATGTCTTTTATATTCATTAACAATTCAGTACTTAACAGATAATTAGTTGTTTCTTATGCTTAGCTTTGAGAAATGCAGTAGCATTGAAATTTTTTTAAATAACTACATTAGTATGGAATTGTCTGGATTCAATTTTTTTTAATTTATGTAGTCACATCTGCTCATTTCCTCTTCTGTTGGCTTCTAATTGATAAGTTTTTCCCATACCAATATTTTGATTGGTATTCCTTATGTTTTTTATTTCCATGCATTTTGGTATTGAATAAGATTTTGAATTCATTATAAATACATTTTTTTTTTTACAAATGACAAATAAGAAATTCATTATATTTTCCTTCTAGATCCAGTTTTATGAGTACAAGTTTTAGGCAAGACTCTTTTGTATTTTGTATTTCTTCATCTTTATCAAGTATTTAGTACTGTCTTCTATTCCTCTCTTTTTTAATGACCTTACTAGGCTATATTTACGACTACAGCTATACAGTGTAGTTTCATAAACACACACTTGTAGCACTTTCTAAAATCTGTTCTTTCCAGATTATTTGTCCAGTAACGGTAAATATCTCACATGAAATTACCACTTACAAATTTAAAATTACTTCCTTTTAAAACATAAAATATACACTAATATAGACTATATCATTCTACATTAGTGAGTAATAGTCCCTTGACATATAGCTTCTTTTTGTGGAAAAATATCATTGTTTCTTGTTACATGGATATAAAAACACATTAAAGCACATGTTTTAATTGTCACAATGTCTTAGTAATATGTACAATTTAAAATCAAAGCTTGCTATTTAGGTTAAATACTTGTTTCCTAATATTAAAAACTTAAGAATAATAACTAAAACAGCACATGGCTAGCACATGTGGCATGATACTACAATGAAAACCATGTTCATAAGTCTAGATTAAGATTGTAGTTGTCATAGGATTTCTATTACTGTGAAAAACACTATAATCATCTTTTTTATTTTTATTTTTTTTTATTATTATGAACAAAGAAGTCACACTTTCTATCCTTGTATATCCTTATTCAAGGTCCTTGACCCCTCCCAACAAATCAGGTCATTCTTCTCCACAACTCCCCATCCCCTCCCTGGGCAGGCAGCAGACAGTCCCATGGTCCCACTGTCCCAATATTGCTTAGTTCAGACTTCACTCCTGGCAGATCAGTTTTCTCCCCCCAACCTCAAGACTGAGTCAAGTGTTCCTCCAGGGGGAGTAGGATCCAAGGAGTCAGTCCAAGGTGTTTCTGATCCCAAGCTAAGTGGTTGTGTTTTGCAGCTTGGGCATGCTTTGCTTTTTTCTTGTTTGTTTGTTTGTTTAGAGTCCACTAATGAGTGAAAATGGATCAACAAACTGTGGTACATCTACACAATGGAGTACTACTCAGCAGTAAGAAAAAAGGATATCCTAAAAATGGATGGATTTTGAGAATATCCTCCTGAGTAAGTTATCACAAACCCAGAAAGAAAAACACTTTGATCATCTTAAAGAGGATAAGATTTAACTGGGTGGTACTTTACAGTTTCTTCACAAGGTCAGCTCATTATCATTATGGTACTATGCACAAAGACATGCTAGAGGAGTATCTAAGTGCTTTTTTATTTCCTGGCAACAGGTAGTCAATTAAGTGTCACACTGAATGAAGCTTAAACAAGAAATCATCCATCTCACTTTTCCAGAGACACACTTCCTCCAACAAGGCCTTCCATACTACAACAAAGCCATATATACTGTTACACTCAATTGGACCAATTATATTCAAACTACCACAATAGTCTTTTTGTATTTCTATTTGGTATTTAGTATGATGGTAGTGACTATGGGTCCAGGTATTTGTTATCTCAAAAGTAGCAGTATAAGCCATGCTAGATTCAAACTAAAAGAGATTCACATTCCACTGTCTATTGAGTGCTGAGATTGAGGCAGGTATCATCACAATTGGACTGATATCAGTATTTCTTTATATCTCTGTTTCATTTGTCCCAAATAGGATTAAATTGTGCAATCTTTTCTGGTTGGAATTCTTTATGTGTCATTATATTGAGTTCATCACTAAAGGTATAGGATATTGACTGATGTAAGAAAAAAATCACATTTAATTCAGAACAAATAATTCTCATGACTGCTTACTCTCCTTAGTTCCTGTGAGAGCAATGGCTCTGTTCACCCACCCTGAAGCTGTAGTGTTTCAAAGAAGAGATTTGGGGAGTGGGCTTTAACACACATATTTATATTTCTCTGCCATTATCACTGGCTCAAAAAATTTTTTTATTTATTTTTTTAAAGAAGTCACACTTTCTATCCTTGTATATCCTTATTGAAGGTCACTTCCCCCTCCTGCCACATCAGGTCATTCTTTCTTCTCCACAACTCCCTATACCCTCCCTGGGGGAGCAGCAGACAGTCGCATGGTCCAATGACCCAATATTGCTTAGTTCAGTCTTCACTCCTGGCAGATCCAGCTTTCTCCCCCACCCTGAAGAGTGGGTCAGGTGTTCCTCTAAGGAGAGTGGGATCCAAGGAGTCAGTCCAGGGTGTTTCTGATCAAAGCTCTTCAGTGGTTGTGGTTTGCAGCTTGGGCATGCTTGGCTTTTTTCTTGTTTGTTTGTTTGTTTAGAGACCACTAATGAGGGAGCACATCCCCTGCTTATCTATCTGAGTTTGTGATACCTTGCTCAGGAGGATATTGTCCAAGTCCATCCATTTGCCTGCAATTTTTAGGATATCATTTTTTCTTCCTGCTGAGTAGTACTCCATTGTGTAGATGTACCAGTGTGTTAATCGATTCTACAGTTGAGGGACATCTAGGTTGTTTCCAGGTTCTTGCTATTACAAATAATGCTGCTATGAACATAGTTGAACTATTGCCTTTGGAGTATGAGTGTGCATCTTTAGGGTATACACACAGAAGTGGTATTGCTGGGTCCTTGGGGACACTGATTCTCAGTTTTCTGGGAAACAGCCATACTGTGTTCCAAAGTGGCTGAACAAGCTTACACACCCACCAACAATGGAGGAGTGTTCCCCTTACTCCACATCCTCTCCAGCATAGGCTATCCTCTGTGTCTTTTATCTTAGCCAATCTAACGGGTGTCAGGTGGTATCTCAAAGTTGTTTTGATTTGCATTTCTCTGATGGCTAAAGATGAAGAGCACTTTTTCAGGTGCCTTTCAGCAATTCGTAATTCTTCTGCTGAGAATTCCCTTTTTAGATCTGAACCCCATTTTTTGATTGGGTTATTCAAGGTTTTGGGCTCTAGATTCTTGAGTTCCTTATATATCTTAGAGATAAGTCCTCTATCACTTATAGGGTTGGTGAAAATCTTTTCCCATTCTGTAGGCTGTCCTTTTTTCCTATTGAGAGTGTCCTTGGCTTTACAGAAGCTTCTTAGCTTCAGGAGATCCCACTTATTGATTGTTGGTCTCAGTGTCTGTGCCACTGGTGTTATATTTAGGAAGTGGTGGCCTGTGCCCATTTGTAGAAGTGTATTTCCCACTTTCTTTTCTATCAAGTGTAAAGTGGCTGGGTTTATGTTGAGGTCTCTGATCCACTTGGGTTTGAGTTTTGTGCAGGGTGACAGCTCTGATCTATTTGCATTTTTCTACACACTTTTATCCAGCTATGCCAACACCATTTGTTAAATATGATATCTTTTTCCATAGAATATTTTGGGCCTCTTTGTCAAAGATCAGGTGTTCATAGGTTTTTGGGTTAATGTCTGGATCCTCAATTCTATTCCATTGATCCACAGGTCTGTTTTTATGCCAGTACCAGGCTGTTTTTATTACTGTAGCTCTAGAATATAATTTGAAGTCAGGGATGGTGATACCTCCTGAGGTTCTTTTGTTGAGTAAAATTGTTTTGGCAACCCTGGCTTTCATGTTATTCGAAATGAAATTGAGTATTATTCTATCAAGGTCCAAAAAATATTGTGAAGGGAGTTTGATGGACAGTGCACTGAATCTGTAGATTACCTTTGGTAGAATTGTCATTTTTACTATGTTGATCCTATCTATCCAGAAACATGGGAGAGCTTTCCATTTTATGATGTCCTCTTCAATTTCTTTCTTCAGTGATTTCAATTTTTTGTCAAATAGGTCTGTTACTTCTTTGGTTATAGTTACTCCAAGGTATTTAATACTATTTGCAGCTATTATGAAGTGTAATGTTTCCCTTATTTCTTTTTTAGCTCTTCTATTTTAGTATATAGAAGGGCTACTGATTTCTTTGAGTTAATCTTGTATCCTGCTACATTGCTGAAGGTATTTATCAGCCGTAGCAGTTCCTTGGAAGAATTTTGTGAGTCACTTATGTATACAATCATATCATCTGCAAATAGAGATAGCTTCACTTCTTCTTTTCCAATTTGTATGGCCTTAATCTCTTTTCATTCCCTTATTGCTTTAGCTAAAAATTTGAGAACTATATTGAATAGATAAGGGGAGAGAGGACATCCTTGTCTAGTTCCTGATTTAGTGGGATCATTTTGAGTTTTTCTCCAACAAGTTTGATACTGGCTGTCAGCTTCTTGTATGTTGCCTTTATTATATTTAGGTATCCTCCCTGTATTCCTGATCTCTCCAGGGCTTTAATCATAAAGGAGTGTTGGATTTTTGTCAAAGGCTTTTTCAGCATCTAAGGATATGATCATGTGGTTTTGTTCCTTTAGTTTGCTTATATGATGGATAACGTTTACAGTTTTTCGTAGGTTAAACCAGCCCTGCATTTCTGGGATGAAGCCTACTTGGTCATGGTGGATGGTAATTTTATACATTGTTGTATACGGTTTGCCAAAATTTTGTTGAGAATTTTCGCATCAATATTGATGAGGGAAATTGGCCTGTAATCCTCCTTCTTTGTCTTTGTGTGGCTTGGGTATTAGGGTAATTGTGGCCTCATAAAAGGGATTTGGCAATATTCCTTCAGTTTCTAGTGTGTGAAATAGTTTGAGGTGTAACGGTTGTAATTCTTCTTCGAAAGTCTGGTAGAATTCGGCACTGAAACCATCTAGACCATGGCTTTTATTTTTGGGGAGGTTTTTAATGACAGCTTCAATTTCCTTAAGAGTTATAGGCCTGTTTAGGTAATTAATCTGATCTTCATGTAATTTTGGTAGATGGTACCTGTCCAGATAGCTGAGCATTTCTTCTAGGTTTTCCATTTTTATGGAATACAGATTTTCAAAATATGACCTGATAATTCTCTGGATTTGTTATGTCCCCCTTTTCATTTCTGATTTTGTTGATTTGAACACTTTCTCTCTGTTTTTTGATTAGTTTGGTTAAGGACTTATCTATCTTGTTAACTTTCTCAAAGAACCAACTCTTAGAGTCATTGATTCTTTATATTGTTCTTTTAGTTTCAATTGTGTTGATTTCAGCTCCAAGTTTGATTATTTCCTGCCATCTACTCCTTCTAGGTGAGTTCACTTCTAATTGTTCTAAGGCTTTCCGCTGAGCTGTTAGGTCGTAGTGTGGGATTTCTCTAGGTTTTTCATGTAGGCATCTAGCGCTATAAATTTTCTTCTTAAAACTGCTTTCATTGTGTCCCACAAGTTTGGATATGTTGTGGAGTCATTTTCATTAAATTCTAGGAAGACTTTGATTTCTTTCTTAATTTCTTCCTTGACTCAGAGATGGTTCAGCTGAGTGGTGTTTTGTTTCCATGAGTTGGTAGGCTTTCTTTGATTTTTGATGTTGTTGAACTCTAACTTTAGGCCCTGGTGGTCCGATATGTTACATGGGATTATTTCCATTTTTTTTGTATCTGTTGATATTTTCTTTATGACCAATTATGTGGTCAATTTTGGTGAAAGTTCCATGAGGAGCTGAGAAGTATATATATTCCTTTGCATTACGGTGGAAGCTTCTGTAGATATCTATTAAATGCATTTGCATCATAACATCTTTAAGACTCCTTATTTTCCTGTTGAGTCTCTGTTTGTCCTATCAAGGCTTGAAGGTGGGGTATTGAATTCTCCCACTCTTAGGGTATAAGAATTGATGTGAGATTCAAGCTTTAGCAGTGTTTCTTTTACATAAGTAGATGCCCTTATATTATGGGCATAAATATTCAGGATTGAAATCTCCTTTTGACCAATTTTTCCTATGATGAATAAGTAACGACCATCTTGGTCCCTTTTAATTGCTTTTAGCTGAAAGTCTGCTGTGTTAGATATTAAGATTACAACCCCTGCTTGTTTCTTAGGACTGTTTGACTGGAAAATCTTTTCCCAACCCTTTACTCTAAGCCTGTGTCTTTCTTTGCGGTTGAGGTGTGTTTCTTGTAGCCAACAGAAGGATGGCTTTTGTTGTTGTATCCATCTTGTTATTGTGTGACGTTTTATAGGAGAGTTGAGTCCATTTATATTAAGGGAAATTAGTGACCATTGATTAATATTTTCTGCCATTTTTGGTGGTAACTTGTTTGTATTTCCTTTCTCTAGGGTATTCTGTGGATTTATTGATTGTTTGTGATTTCGTGGGTATATCTGGGGTCCTTAGGTTGGAGTTTTCCCTCTAATACTCTCTGTAGTGCTGGACTGGTAGATAGATATTCTTTCAGTCTGACTTTGTCATGAAATATCTTGTTTACTCCATCTATGGTGATTGATAATTTTTCAGGGTATACCCTTCTAGTTTGGCAGCCATGCTCTTTTACCATCTGTATAACTTCTTACTAAGCCCTTCTTGTGCCTGTCCAGCAGGTCCTGTTATTCGAGGGTTTCGAGGGGGGGCACCTGTGAAGCAAATGGGGGGAGAGAGA
>PVIH01005178.1:0-81322 GCA_004025045.1 Sigmodon hispidus | reverse complement strand
AAAAATTATCAGAGGAAGTCTGGGTGGGCAGGATCTCTTTGGTCCCATGATTCTGCAGCTGACTGATTACTGTTTGAAGCCCTATGTAAACGTACATTGTATGATGGGCCAAGGACATCCCGTTTTTTGCAAGGCCTGCAGTTTATCGAAGAACACCTTATCATGGGAGACTCCATGAAGATCACTTCTGTAACTAACTAAGGATGCCTAATCTAGAAGAACTCCAAGAAGTTTGTTTTTGCAAAGCTAGTAATTTACCAAGGATGCTTCATCCAAGAAGCAGGAAATTCTAAATAGTCCTGGGTCAGACTCCAACATCAGTCTCCCCTTCTTTCTTAAAAAAAAAAATGGACCATGTCTATGTGGTCGAGCCTTTAAGAGGTCTGGTTGGTTCAAAAGAATGGCTTCTGGAGGATCACAGAGGCCCTGTCCCTCTAAGCTAAGCATAGAGGTCCAGTAGGCAATGTCTCCCCAGATTCAAACATCACAGGCATCCCCGTGGTGCGGGAATCAGCGGACCATGCAGTTTTTGGAGGGAATGGAAATTGCTGAGTGTCAGGCTATTACTGCACAACCATTATGCAACAAGGCATGTAATCCAGACTCTCGGATTATAGGGGCACTCTCGTCCCCAGCCTGTGCAGTCTCGGCTGCACTCCAGCTATGCCTGAAGTTTCTCCCACACACAGGGGCAGCCTCATCCGAGTCGAGGGGTCTGTGTGGGGCATCTCCATCATGGTCCTAATAGGACCCCCAGGGGGTTTTAGGACCCGAGGACACCAAACCTGAGTCTTTGAGCAGGCTCCTGGCTGTTCTCTTCTGTATTTAATCTATGATAATGAACTGAAATATGTTGTGGTAAGGCCAAATCAATCTGACTTTTGATAAATCAAGTCAACTGCTGAAAATCCCAGGGACCAAAAGAAATGAGGAGGAGAAAGACAATTAAAGGGGCTAGAATGGTGTGCAGCAAGGTAGAGAGCCAAGGGGACCCTTGTAGCCAATTTTCAAACCATCCTTGTTGATTTTCAAATTCCCTTTTTCTTTGAGCCAATCTCTCTCTTAATTTTTCCATCAACTCCCTAACAATACCGGTATGGTCAGCATAAAAACAGCATTCCTCCTTGAGGGCTGCACACAAACCTCCCTCCTTTAGAAATAGCAGATCTAGACCTCTCCTATTTTGAAGTACCACCTCAGAAAGTGAAGTGAGTGATCTCTCAAGGGCTGAAATAGATTCTTCTATAGCCTCTAGATAGGTGGCCACAGCCGTCTGGAGCTGCATCAGGTGGTTGTAAGTGGTTAATTAAAGTGATGCACGTCTAAGTAACTGCTGAGCTAAAGCCAGTCCGACATCTATCCGAGTTGAATTTACTGTGACAATAGCCACTCTCAGCTGCTCCATCAGGTAATCAAATTCTCCTGTCCAATTACCTAAAGGATAGCTAGACAATTGTTTAGACAAGTTAGCAGCATGGGTAAAATTCTCATACTGTACGCTGGTAATACACAGCCCTTGGAACTTCCATTCACAGCCAAGCTGAGCCAGCTGCCACAATACATCAACTTGCTCCTGAACCAAATCAATCCTTTGATTGACAATCATCAAGCCTCCTTTCAACTGGGCAGCAGAACTCTGCTGTAAATCTAGGGCCTGCACCATGCTAGCCAAAAGATCATTCAAGACTTGTGCAGTTTGCACTGTGCAGCTCATGGCAATGGCGGCGGTGGTGGTGCTAACAGCCACCAAGGAAATGGCTGCAATTATGGCAGCAGTTATTTCAAAATCTCTCTTGGGTCTAAAGAGCGACATGGCATTTGGAGCCACTACAGGAACCGGTATTCATCTGGGCAAGCATGCCACAACAGCAAATCTAAACTCACTAGCATTCCAGCATTGAGAATAAAAACAACTGTCACTAGAACAAGTGCTGAAAGCAAACCGACTTACAATAAACATAAAAGGAGGAATAACACACACAGGTGTAGGCTCATATTTAACAAGAGAATAATTCTTAGCTAATAAGCAACTACCTCCGAGAACTCGATATCTAGTGAAATTGCATGTAAAATTTCCCAATCCAAAAAATCCTCCCTTCATCATAAGTAAAGCTTCAGCATGTAAACAACTGCCATAAGTCCCATATAAAACCCAATTATCAAAAGGATTCACTTTCATCCTCATCTGGTTATGACTCTTATTAACCCTCAGCCCATGCAGGTTTAAGAAGCAAGGGCACCAGCCTAGTTCTGACTGCCTTCCATGCCCCCAGACTGAAAGAGCATCCTTCTCTAACCTAGCCATACTATCTCTAATGCAAAGTGTCTAGAGGGTAGGTTAACACACAGTAAGAAGAAGGTATTCATCTAAAGAATAATTCCTGTCTGCCAAAGAACAGAGCCACACTCTGGGAAAGGAAAGCAAGCAGCTTCAAGGTCTGAGAAAGATTTGCATTAAAAGACAAAAAGTGTTGATTTGGTTTCTGCTGAGAGGGCGGGGCAGCTGCTCCTCTGCTCTTCACTCTGAGCTGTCAGTTTCAATTAGCAGGAGGTCGTCTCTCTGGTCTCTCTGTCCCAGGGAGTCTGCATCCTGTGGAAAAAACACAAACAGACCCTCTCCCCCATACCAGAACTGGATCTGGTCTAAGTTAAGTGCCATCTGCCAGATTTTTTCATTGATCCTGAGATAAGGCCATGTCGCTAAGCCCCTAGTATTTATCAGCTGCAGTAAGTGACTGAGAATCCAGTTAAAACATTTAAAATATAATAAATGAAGGATAAATAGCCTTTAGGCATGGCTGCATACTCTCTCTTCTAATTTTAAGACAAAATTTAAGAGTGCAATGAGAATTGCTTCCACAATTGACAGACCCATAAAAATTATAAGAAATCTCAGTCTTCAGCTCAAAATTTGGCAAAGCTTAATTACTTTTGGAAACTCTATAAGCAACAGCTTTTAACATCCTTAGCTTGTTTCTAGAATGTGCAGAGACAAAAAGTTAAGATGAAACAAGTATCAACAGAAACATGGATATAGACCATCCTTCCAAAGGAGGGAATATGAGTAACATCCCTCTGTCAAATATGATTTAGAAGCAAAATGCCCCGAGGATTTATTTCAAAATAGGTTATTGACAGAAATTCTGTACACAAAGGACTATTTGACTATTTGGGTGGCTTGGTCCTTTGTGATCCTGAAATGAATTTTCAAAGACCCAGTATTAAGATGAAATCTTTCAAATAACTGCCATCCCCATCCTCCCCATAGAGAGGGGGAGCCGAAGGCCAGCTTCAGGTGGCCTTGGTAAATGGAATCACTTCTGCCTAGAACTAATCCACAGGTTATATCCTCTGTGGAGACAAAAACAGAAACTCTTTTCTCAAGCAACATATTCTTATAAACAGATTTCAAGGTCAAGATATCTTTAAAATATAAGTATTGGTTTAACTTAGCAGCCTTAGCAATCAATTGCCTTTCTGCAATTAGCTCATCAAAAGTTGAAAAACTAAAAGAATACATAATAGCCTTAATCTAGACTCTGTGTTTATATGTTATCTTTTGTGGATTTTTTTTAAATCTTTGTTTTCTTCTTCGTTTGGAGGTTTTGAGAGTCTAAATCTGTTTTATTGAGAATTTTAACCATTTTCTAACCCAAAGAGCTTTTAAAATGTTGGTATCACTTTAAATGCTGACTCTGCTAGAGACTTGATCACTTTAAGATCTAGTGGTTCCTCATAGTGATTACCCTGCACGTCCTGAAACAATGGGCAGGCAAGCTGCTGCTCTGATCTCACTTCTTGCCAGAACTTAGAATCAAAGGAACGATTACTCTTGGCCCCTCCTCCATCCTTATAGGATGGTGGACCAGAAAGCATAGTTCTGTGGCTAACACCGAGCAAAGTCTCTTTCCTCCCCTCCTTCTTCTTCCTCCGGACTGATCTAACTAGCTCCTCCTCCTCTTCTGAGCTCTGTCCTTGCAGATCTGAGATATGAAGGGCCTCTAAGTCAGGATAAAGTCCTCCCTTTCTCCTCACTTGCTCATCCCTTAAGCTCTTCGTTTCTTCAGAATGCTCCTCCTTCAACTGGTCTAAGGCTGCCTGTCCTTCCTCCAGTGCTGCAGCGCATCTCTGATCTTCTAGGCACCCCCTAATCAACCTCCAGATGGGTCTTACCCCTGCTTTAAGTGTTCCCTGCTCATAGACAAAATCTATGTCCCTTCCTAGTTTCTCCCATGAAGCAACTTAAGGTTGCCAGACATTGCAAACCACGGTGCAACTGAATCACATTCCTGTAAAAATCTTTCCAAAATACTTGCCTTAATTTTAAGATCCTTAGAATGTAGTAGCTCATGCAGAGCCAAAAAAAAATTGGATGTGAGGTTGAAGACCCCATCCTTATATGACTTACTCCTTATTTTAAAAATCTTTTTCTGAGCTTTTACCAAAGAGCCTCAGCCTTGCTATTGCTGTTACTTTCACTTTAAGCTCAAGTTTGCAATAATTGTTACTGTCACTTTAAGCCAAAATTTACAAGTTACTTTCACTTTGAGCCAAAACTGCTAATACTTTTACCTTGAGCTCAAGGTTACTGTATGTCCACAGCTACAAGAGATTACACTCACTGGTCAGTGAGCCCTTCTTCTCTGCCTTTATCTACAGGTCGGAGCTACCCCACTAGTGCCAAAAGGTTGAAGGGGGAGGCCATTGCAAGACACTCAACTCCCCTGCAGCCAGGAGGTGTGGCTTGAGGACCAGTAAAGTCTGAACCCTGGGTGGATCATATCTTTCCTTTTCAAAGCAAGCTGCCTTTTAGAATATCTCTTATTATTCCATAAAAGCTAAAAAACATACATCCAGGATTTTTTCCCCTTCTTTGAGCATTTTATTAATGTCTTTTCCCACTTTATTCCAAGTCAGCGGGTGAATGCCTGGGCTGTTGATGATCAGCCAGGGATACTTGTCCTCCACAAAGCAGAAAAATCTTAACAAGTCTTTCTTTTTAACTCTTACCCCTCTCTCCCTGATTTTTCTCTTCATCTCTATTAGAAAGAGCATTTCTTTAGACAATATTTTGCCCATAGCTTATGGGATGACAACTCTCACCTCACAGCAGCCCATGTTACACGAATGATGATGTCTGGGCTCCCCTATCAGAATATGTATGCTCAGCCGGGCCTCCTTCTCTTCTGTCCTCCGATGGCCACCGTACCTCAAGCCCCGCATTCAGGTGCCACTTGTCCCTGTCCAGCAGGTCCTGTTATTCGAGGGCTTCGAGGGGGGGCCACCTGTGAAGCAAATGGGGGGAGAGAGAGAGGGAAGCCAAGCACATAAGAACAACAAGAGTCAGTCTGAGTCACGTTAAGGCTTCATTTATTGAGTGAATGCTGAGGCTTTTTAAGCATTGCCTTTGGAAGGGAAGGGGAGGTGGAGAGAGGGGAGTGCAAGGCTCCAGGCAGAGAGGGGAAGCAGAGAGAGGGGAGTTAACCAAAGAGGAGAGTGAAAAATTATCAGAGGAAGTCCGGGTGGGCAGGATCTCTTTGGTCCCATGATTCTGCAGCTGACTGATTACTGTTTGAAACCCTATCTAAATGTACATTGTATGATGGGCCAAGGACATCCCGTTTTTTGCAAGGCCTGTAGTTTATCAAAGAACACCTTATCATGGGAGACTCCATGAAGCTCATTTCTGTAACAAACTAAGGATGCCTAATCTAGAAGAACTCCAAGAAGTTTGTTTTTGCAAAGCTAGTAATTTACCAAGGATGCTTCATCCAAGAAGCAGGAAATTCTAAATAGTCCTGGGTCAGTCTCCAACACCTTCTGGCTTTCATCATTTCCATTGAATAGTCAGGTGTTATTCTGATGGGTCTGCCATTATATGTAAGTTGGCCCTTTTCTTTTGCAGCTCTTAAAATTTTTTCTTTGTTCTGTATGTTTTGTGGCTTCATTATATTGTGGCATGCTGACATTTTGGGGGGTTATATCTATTTGGGGTTCTGTAAGCTTCTTGTATCTTTATAGCATTTTGTTCTGCTGGTTATGGAAGTTTTCTTCTATGATTTTATTGAAAACAATATCTGTGCCTTTGAGCTGGTATTCTTCTCCTTCCTCTATTCCTATTGTTCTCAAGTTAGGTCTTTTAATGATGTCCCAGATTTCCTGAACATTTTGAGTTATGGCTTTTTTAGTTTTAGTATTTTCTTTGACTGATATATCTATTTGAGCTACTGAGTCTTCCACTTCAGAGATTCTATCTTCCATCTCTTGAACTCTGTTTGTTATGCTTGTATCTGTTTTTTCCAGTATTTTTCTTCGGGTTTTCTATTTCTATCTTTGCCTCATTTTGTACCTTTTTTATTGCTTCTATTTCAGCTTTTAGTTCTTGGCATGTTTCTTTAATTTTTTTCCTTACTTTTTCATGGTTTTCTTTCATAGATTTATTCATGTCTTCCAATTTTTTGTTTGTATTTTCTTCTATTTCTTTAAGGCAATTTTTTATATCTTCTTTGAGAGCTTCAATGATCATCATAAAGGAATTTTTGGTGTTGCTTCCTTCAGTTTCCTCTTCATTTCTCAGTTCAGATTTTGTAGTTGGAGGATTGCCTCTTTCTTCTGGAGTTACCTTGTTGTTCCTTATATTATTATGTAAATTTTTGCACTGGTGTCTGCCCATGGCTCATTGGTTCATGATTAGGTGGCTCCTGGTCAGTTGTGGCACATGGGCTTGTGTGTCTCCTGTCATCTCTCAACAAATGGTCTGCTCAATCTCTATCTCTGTTCTGGGCAGGGGACTGAATTTCAAGTCTTCAATCCTCTGTTTGAGCAGTTGGAGGTGGGGTGGCCATGTGACTTCCTTTAGCAGTGGCTGGGGGGACCCTGACAGCCAAAGTTTATCTCTGTCTGCTACAGAGTGTGTGTGGACATGCTCCACAGACAGAACCTGGTCTTGGAACCAGAACTGAAACCTGACTGTAACATAATTTTTCCTGGCAGGGATTCAGGCACTGGAGCCTGCTGGACCCACCTCACCTTTGGTCAGATTCTGAGTCTGTCTTTCAGAGTCTTCTGTCCTTGTCTATTTGCTCAGTTGGAGGCGGGTAGCCATGGAAATTCCCTCAGTAGCAGCTGGGGGGACTGTGGCAGTCAGAGTTTATTTCTGTCTGCTACAGAGTGCATGGGACATGCTCTATAGACAGAACCTATTCCCTGCACCGGTCTCAAAAAAATATTTTAAAAATATGTACTTCCTGAGAAATGAAATACTTCTAACCTAACTTTGCTGGCCAAAACAGCATAAATATAGAAAAACACATATGAAGCTATAAAATTTTAAAAAAACCTCAAAATTTCTCCTGAAATGTTTTAAAAAGCACTGAAAAGAAATGATTTATTTTACAAAATTTAATGTTGCAGAATGTTTCTTGGGGCTTGTTTGGACACGGAGGTTTGCAACCTGCCCACAGTGGCTTTTGTCCTCTAAAGAAATTAATCAGGCCCATAGCTTCCAGTTCTGCTTCTGGGACCAAGTGCTGTCTGCAGACTCCCAGCTCACTCTGGAGCAGTGGCAGATAAACTCTGCCGGTCACCATACCCACAGCTCCTGATGAGGGAATTTGCACAGCTACCCACCACCACTTCGAACTGAGTGAACAGACAACTACAGGGGTCCCTGAAGGGTAGATTCAGACCCTGCCCAGAAAGGTGACAGGAGGCACACAAGACTGAGTGCCACAAATAACCAGGAACCATCCAATCGTGAACCACTGAAGCCATGGGCAAACGTCAGTGCAAAAAATTACATAATAATACAAAGAACAACATGGTAACTCCAGAAGAGAGTGGTAATCTTACAAATACAAGACCTGAACTGAGCAATGAAGAGGAAAAAAAGAAGCAACACCAACAATTTCTTTTTGATGATCATCGAAGCTCTCAAAGAAGATAGGAAAAAAAGCCTTAAAGAAATAGAAGAAAATACAAATAAAAAATTGGAAGAGATGAACAAATCTATGAAAGAAACATGCCAGGAACTAAACGCAGAAATGAAAGAAATAAAAAAGGCACAAAATGAGGCAAAGATGGAAATAGAAAACCTGAAGAAAAAAGCTGGAACCACAGATACAAGCATAACAAACAGAGTCCAAGAGATGGAAGATAGAATCTCTGAAGTGGGAGACTCAGTAGCTCAAATAGATATATCAGTCAAAGAAAATAGTAAAACTAAAAAAGCCATAACTCAAAATGTTCAGGAAATCTGGGACATCATGAAAAGACCTAATTTGAGAATAATAGGAATAGAAGGAGAAGAATACCAGCTCAAAGGCACAGATAATGTTTTCAATAAAATCATAGAAGAAAACTTCCCTATCCTTAAGAAGAAAATGCCTATAAGGATATAAGAAGCTTACAGAACACCAAATAAATATGATCCCCAAAAAAGTCAGTGTGCCACATTATAATCAAGCCACAAAACATACAGAACAAAGAAAAAATTTTAAGGGCTGCAAAAGAAAAGGCCAAATCACATATAAAGGCAGACCCATCAGAATAACGCCTGACTATTCAATGGAAAAGATGAAAGCTAGAAAGGTTTGGTCAGAAGTTATACAGATGCTAAAACAGCATGGCTGCAAAACTAGAATACTATACCCTGCAAATTATCAATTACCATAGATGGAGTTAACAAGGTATTTCAGAACAAAGTCAGACTGAAACAATATCTATCTACCAATCCAGCACTACAGAAGGATTGTAGGGAAATCACTACAGATGAAACAATATCTATCTACCAATCCAGCACTACAGATGGATTTAGAGGGAAAACTCCAACCTAAGGTCCCCAGATATACCCACGAAATCACAAACAACCAATAAGTCCACAGAAGATTACCCTAGAGAAAGGAAATACAAACAAGTTGCCACCAAAAATGGCAGGAAATATGAATCAAAGGTCACTAGTTTCCCTTAATATCAATGGACTCAACTCTCCTATAAAATACCACACACTAACAAGATGGATACAACAACAGAAGCCATCCTTCTGTTGCCTACAAGAAACACACCTCAACTGCAAAGACAAACACAGGCTTAGAATAAAGGATTGGAAAAAGACTTTCCAGTCAAACGGTCCTAAGAAACAACAGGGGTTGCAATCCTAATATCTAACAAAGTAGACTTTCAGCTAAAACCAATTAAAAGGAACCAAGATGGTCACTACTTATTCATCACAGGAAAAATTGGTCAAGAGGAGATTTCAATTTTAAATATTTATGCCCCTAATATAGGGGCACCAACTTATGTAAAAGAAACACTGCTAAAGCTTGAATCCCACATCAATTCTCATACCCTAATAGTAGGAGACTTCAATTACCCAATTTCAACCCTGGATAGATCAACCAGACAGAGCCTCAACAGAGAAATAAGGAGTCTAAATGAGGTTATGATGCAAATGGATGTCATAGATATCTACAGAACCTTCCACCCAAAGGCAAAGGAATATACATATTTCTCAGCTCCTCATGGAACTTTCTCCAAAATTGACTACATAAATGTTCATAAAGCAAATATCAACAGATACAAAAAAATGGAAATAATCCCTTGTAACATATCGCACCACCAGGGCCTAAAGTTAGAGTTCAACAACATCAAAAATCAAAGAAAGCCTACCAACTCATGGAAATTAAGCATCACTCAGCTGAACCATCTCTGGGTCAAGGAAGAAATTAAGAAAGAAATCTACGTCTTCCTAGAATTCAATGAAAATGAATCTGCAACATATCCAAACTTGTTGGACACAATGAAAGCAGTCTTAAAAGGAAAATTCATAGTGCTAGATGCCTATATGAAAAACCTAGAGAAATCTCACACTAAAGACCTAACAGCACAGCTGAAAGCATTAGAACAATTAGAAGCAAACTCACCTAGTAGGAGTAGATGTCAGGAAATAATCAAACTTAGAGCTCAAATCAATACAATTGACACAAGAAGAAAAATACAAAGGATCAATGACTCTAAGATTTGGTTCTTTGAGAAAGTTAACAAGATAGATAAGCCCTTAGCCAAACTAATCAAAAAACAGAGAGAAAGTGTCCAAATCAACAAAATCAGAAATGAAAAGGGGGACATAACAACAGACCCCCAGAAATACAGAGAATTATCAGGTCATATTTTGAAAATCTGTATTCCACAAAAATGGAAAACCTAGAAGAAATGGACAGCTTTCTGGACAGGCACCATCTACCAAAATTAAATGAAGATCAGATTAATTACCTAAACCGGCCTATAACCCTTAAGGAAATTGAAGGTGTTAAAAACCTCCCCAAAAATAAAAGCCCTGGTCTAGATGGTTTCAGTGCCGAATTCTACCAGACATTCAAAGAAGAATTACCATTACTCCGCAAACTATTTCACACAGTAGAAACTGAAGGAATATTGCCAAAATAATTTTATGAGGCCACAATCACCCTAATACCCAAGCCACTCAAAGACACAACAAAGAAAGAGAATTACAGACCAATTTCCCTGATGAATATTGATGCAAAAATTCTCAACAAAATTTTGGCAAACCGTATACAACAATGCATAAAAGATATCATCCACCATGACCAAGTAGGTTTCATCCCAGAAATGCAGGGCTGGTTTAACATACGAAAAACTGTAAGTGTTTTCCATCATATAAACAAACAAAAGGAAGAAAACCACATGATCATATCCTTATATGCGGAAAAAGCCTTTGACAAAATCCAACACTCCTTTATGATTAAAGCTCTGGAGTGATCAGGAATACAGGGAGAATACCTAAATATAATTAAGGTGATTTAAAAGAAGCTGACAGCCAGTATCAAACTTAATGGAGAAAAATCTCAAAGCAATCCCACTATAGTCAGGAACTAGCCAAGGATGTCCTCTCTCCCCTTATCTATTCAATATAGTTCTTGAAGTCTTAGCTAAAGCAATAAGGGAATGAAAAAATATTAAGGTCATACAAATTGGAAAAGAAGAAGTGAAGCTATCTCTATTTGCAGATGATATGATTGTGTACATAAATGACCCACAAAATTCTTCCAAGGAACTGCTATGGCTGATAAATACCTTCAGCAATGTAGCAGGATACAAAGTAAACTCAAAGAAATCAGTAGCCCTTCTTTACACTAAAGATAGAAGAGCTGAAAAAGAAATAAGGGAAATATTACCCTTCATATTAGCTGCAAATAGTATTAAATACCTTGGAGTAACTATAACCAAAGAAGTAACAGACCTATTTGACAAAAATTTTAAATCATTGAAGAAAGAAATTGAAGAGGATATCAGAAAATGGAAAGCTCTCCTATGTTCCTGGATTGGTAGGATCAACATAGTATAAATGGCAATTCTACCAAAGGCAATCTACAGATTCAATGCACTGCCTATCAAAATCCCAACACAATATTTTTTTGACCTTGAAAGAACAATACTCAATTTCATTTGGAATAACAGGAAATCCAGGATTGCCAAAACAATTTTATTCAACAAAAGAACCTCAGGAGGTATCACCATCCCTGACTTCAAGCTATACTCTAGAGCTACAGTAATAAAAACTGCCTGGTACTGGCAGAAAAACAGACCTGTGGATCAATGGAATAGAGTTGAGGATTCAGACTTTAACCCAAAAACCTATGAACACCTGATCTTTGACAAAGAGGTCCAAAACATTCAATGGAAAAAAGATAGTATATTTAACAAATGGTGTTGGCATAGCTGGAAGGAAGTGTGTAGAAAAATGCAAATAGATGCGAGCCTGTCACCCTGCACAAAACTCAAATCCAAGTGGATCAAAGACCTCAACTTAAACACAGCCACTTTGAACTTGATAGAAAAGAAAGTGGAAAATACACTTCTACAAATTGGCACAGGCGACCACTTCCTAAATATAACACCAGTGGCACAGACACTAAGACCAACAATCAATAAATGGGATCTCCTGAAGCTGGGAAGCTTCTGCAAAGCCAAGGACACTGTCAATAGAACAAAACGACAGCCTACAGAATGGGAAAAGATTTTCACCAACCCTACAAGTGATAGAAGACTGATCTCTAAGGTATATAAAGAGCTCAAGAATTTAGAGCCCAAAACTTTGAATAACCCTATCAAAAAATGGGATACAGATCTAAAAAGGGAATTCTCAGCAGAGGAACTACGAATGGCTGAAAGGCACCTGAAAAAGTGCTCTTCATCTTTACCCATCAGAGAAATGCAAATCAAAACAACTTTGAGATACCACCTAACTCCTGTTAGATTGGCTAAGATAAAAGGCACAGATGACAGCCTATGTTGGAGAGGATACTGATCAAGGGGAACACTCCTCCATTGTTGGTGGGTGTGTAAGCTTGTTCAGCCACTTTGGAATGCAATATGGCAGTTTCTCAGAAAATTGAGAATCAATCTCCCCAAGGACGCAGCAATACTACTTCTGGGTGTATACCCTAAAGATGCACTTTCACACTCCAAATGTATTAGCTCAACTATGTTCATAGCAGCATTATTTGTAATAGCAAGAATCTGGAAACAACCTAGATGTCCCTCAACTGAAGAATGGATTAACAAACTGTGGTATATCTACGCAATGGAATACTACTCAGCAGTAAGAAAAAAACGATATCCTAAAATTCGCAGGCAAATGGATGGATTTGGAGAATATCCTCCTGAGCGAGGTATCACAAACTCAGAAAGATAAGCAGAGGATGTACTCACTAGTGGTCTCTAAACAAATAAGAAAAAAAGCCAAACATGCCCAAGCTGCAAACCACAACCACTGAACAGCTTGGGATCAGAACCACCCTGGACTGACCCTTCGAACTCCACTCCAACTATAGGACAAAACTTGTTTTTGCCAGGAGTGGAGACTGATCCAAGCATTATTGGGTCAGTGGGACCATGGGTCTGTCTGCTCCCTGCCCAGGGAGGGGATAGGGAGTTGCAGAGAAGACAAATGACCAGATGTGGTGGGAGGGGTAAGGGACCTTGAATAAGGATATACAGGGATGGAAAAAAATTCAGATAAAGCTGAACACAAAGTAAATATATGTGTAGCAATCTTATTTGCATTACCACCCTTGATAAGCCATGCTTATGATTCTTATCCTCTTTATAGTTATTGTTAACTTTTCTGCATTTCAAATTCATTTTACTGTTTTTTTGATAAATACAAAATAAAGAAGGAAATAAAATAAAAAAAAGAAATGAATCAGACACTTATATACTTTATATGGTTTGGCCCATGTCTCAAGCACATTATTAGCTAGCTTTTTATCTTAATTTAACTTATTTCTATTAATCTGTCTGCCACGTGGTCAGCCCGCAGCTCACCTGTGTTCCTTACTTTATTCTTCTGCATGGATCATTTCTTGAACCGCAAATGCTAAAACTCATTGGTTCAAGTTGCTGCTTGAGCTGCCTCCATTACAAGCAATGCTGTTTGCATCTTGTTCTGTCATATAGAAAAGGATTATACAAAGGGAAGAATGTCAGCTTTAGAGCAGTTACTTTGTGACACATAATTCCATAGGTTTTTAATAATTTTCATTTATTATACTCATTCCAATAAATAGGTTTTTACTTGAGATTATGTAAGTAAGTTTCCATATAGAAATGGATTTGTAGCTTTACTTCTTTTCAAAGGGTTTTTGGGTCATATAAAGGCAAGAAGTTTGCAGTTTCTATAAATGTTAAGAGGGTTATGTGGAGAATAAAAGAAAAAAGATACAGAACACATACATATAATTTCTAGGGTCTGTGTGTGTGTTAGTATGTTTATACAGCTCCTCACTTCCACCATTCCTGACTAAATTTGAAACTATGTTTTTATCTTCAGCATTAATGTCAAGAAAGTAGCTACAGCTCTTATTTGTCTGTGTGTGGGTGTGGGGAGGTAGTATTCAGAGGTTCTCTTGGCCAAAAATGACCTTGAATTCATGCCCCAGACTCCTAAACACCAGAATTGCAGGTATGTGCCACTGTGGCTGAGTCTACAACTCCGAAGTGTAAAAACTACTATTTATACACTTTGGGGTTATAACAGAATATGAATTGGTTATTTACTTAAATCTGTTTACTATATAAGCTGGGTATTCTTTTAAATCTGTTTGCTATCTGCTTTCTCACAAGCTCACTAACTTCATAGTTCTATTTCTTTCGACGCAATTTTAAAAACATCTGTACCTTCCTTTATTCCAAAGAACCTAAAGAGTCCAATTAATGACATAATCATTAGGTAACAAAGCTGACTAATGCATTTCACACCTCTGTCCCAACAAGCACCTGAGATAACAAAATCTGCACATTATTTAGCTTTTCTCTGAAGGAATATTGCCAAACTCTTTTTATGAGTCCAGAATTACCCTAATACTCAAACCATTCAAAGACACAACAAAGAAAGAGAATTACAGACCAATTTCTCTCATGAATATTGATGCTAAAAATTCTCAACAAAACTCTGGCAAACCATATGCAACAACATATAAAAAATATCAGGGACCTTGAATAAGGATATACAGGGATGGAAAAAAAATTCAGAGGGAAAGCTGAACACAAAGAAAATATATGTGTAGCAATCTTATTTGCATTTCCACCCTTGATAAGCTATGCTTATGATTCTTATCCTCTGTCTAGTTATTGTTAACTCTTCTGCATTTTAAATTCTTTTTACTTTTTTTTTGATAAATACAAAGTAAAGAAGAAAAAAAAATATCATCTACCATGATCAAATAGACTCTATGCCAAAAATGCAGGGATGGTTCAACATATGAAAAACCATAAATGTTATCCGTCATGTAAACAAAGTGAAGGAAAAAAATCCACATGATTATATCCTTAGATGCTGAAAAAGTCTTTGATAAAATCCAACAGTCATTTATGATAAAATTCCTGGAGAGATCCAGAATACAGGGAAAATATCTGAACATAATAAAGGTGATTTAGATGAAGCCAACAGCCACCATCAAACTAAATGGAAAAAAACTCAAAAGAATTCCACTAAAATCAGGACCTAGATAAGGATGTCCCATCTCCCCTTATCTATTCAACATAGATAATAATAAGAGAACAAAAGGAGATCAAAGGGCTACAAATTGGAAAAGAAGTAAAAATATCCCTGTTTGCATATAATATGATTGTATACATAAGTGACCCACAAAATTCTACCAGGGATCTTGTACAGCTGATAAACACCTTCTGCAAGGTAGCAGAATACAAGATTAACTCAAAAAAATAGTAGCCCTACTATACACTTAAGATAAAAGTGCTGAAAAAGAAATAAGGAAAACACTACCCTTTATAATAGCTACAAGTAGTAGTAAATACCTTGGAGTAACTATAACCAAAGAAGTAACAGATCTATTTGACAAAAAATTTAATTCACTCAAGAAAGAATTTGAAGAGGATATCAGAAAATGGAAAGCTCTCCCATGTTCCTAGATAGGTAGGATCAACATAAGTAAAAATGGCAATTCTACCAAAAGCAATCTACACACTCAACTCACTTCCCAGCAAAATACCAACACAATTTTTTACAGACCTTGAAAGAACATTATTTAATTTTATTTGGAACAATAGGAAAGTCAAGATTGCCAAAACAATTTTGCTCAGGAAAAGAACCTCAGTAGGCATCACCATGCCCAATTTCAAGCTATACTATAGAGCTACAGTAATAAAAACAGCCTAGTACTGGCATAAAACAGACTTATGGATCAATGGAATTCAACTGAAGATCCTGACATTAACCCAAAAACCTATAAACAACCTGATCTTTGACAAAGAGGCCCAAAATACTCAGTGGAAAAAAGATAGTATCTTTAACAAATGGTATTGGCATAGCTGGATGGTAGTGTGTAGAAAAGTGCAAATAGATCCAAGGCTATCACCCTGCACAAAACTCAAATCCAAATGAATCAAAGACCTCAACATAAACCTAGCCACTGAACCAAATAGAAAAGAAAGTGGGAAGTGCCCTCCAACACATTGGCACAGGTGACCACTTCCCAAGTATAACACCAGGAGCGCAGATACTAAGAACAACAATAAATAAGTGGGACCTCCTGAAACTGAAATGCTTCTGTAAAGCCAAGGACACAGTCAATATGACAAATTGGCAGCATACAGTATGAGAAAAAAAATTTCACCCACCGTACTAATGACAGAGGATTAATCTCTAAAATATATAGAGAACTCAAGAACATAGAGCCCAAAACCTTGAATAACCCATTCAAAAAATAGGGCCAGAACTAAAAAGGGAATTCTCAGGAGAATTAATGGCTGAAAGACGCTTGAAAAAGTGTTCCACATCTTTAGTCCTCAGAAAAATGCAAATAAAACAACTTTGAGATACCACTTTACACCTGTCAGGTTGGTAAGATAAAAGACACAGATGACAACGTATGCTGGAGAGGTTGCAGAGCAAGGGGAACACTCCTCCATTGTTTGTGGGAGTGTAAGCTGATTGAGCCACTCTAGTATGCAGTATGGACATTTCTCAGAAAACTGGGAATCTATCTCCCCAAAGACCCAGCAATACCACTATTGGGCATTTACCCTAAAGATGCACATTTGCACTCCAAAATCATTAGCTCAGTTATGTTCACAGCAGCATTACTACTATTAGCAAGAACCTTGAAACAACCTAGATGCCCCTCAACTAAAGAATGGATTTACAAACTATGATACATTTGCACAATGGAGTACTACTTAGCAGTGAGAAAAAAATATTATCCTAAAATTTGCAGGCAAATGGATGGATATAGAGAATAACTTCCTGAGCGAGTTCTTACAAACTCAGAAAGATAAACAGGGATGCACTCACTCATTGGTGGACTTTAAACAAAAAAAAGCTAAGCATGTCCAAGCTGCAAACCACAACCACTGAACATCTTGGGATCTTAAACACCTTGGACTGGCAACTTGGAGCCCATTTCCTTGAGAGAAACACCTGACTCAGTCTTGATGTGGGGGTGAGGAAAGCAGATCTGCCTGGAGTGAATGTTGAACTTAGCCTCCTTGGAACCTTGAGACGTCCTTCCCTTGCTTCAGAGGAGATGAACTGATGGAGAGAAGAGTGAGTGACTGAGAGGAGTGAGAGTGGGAAGGGAGCCTGAACTAGGGGACACATGGATTAAAAAAAATCTGGAAATCATTGTAAAAGAAAATTGACCTCTTTTGTGACAAAAAAGAATAATTAAAAAGTATACATTTCCCCAAACTGACAAGAAAGAAAACTTAAGCTATAATAAATGAGAAATGTCTTCAAATTATATGATTTTTATAGAAATCAACAAAGAAAAAGGGAACATCTTAAGAAGACTAACATTTTCATCATAGCAGAAAGTATGGCCATAAAGCTATCAGTAAAATACAGTGGAGAAATATGAGTACACATCATTGCAGGATAAAATAAATTGTTGAATTCCCATTGGAAAAAAACAAAACAAAACAAATCAATAAAAACAATTGAAGATGTACTTGATTATAAACATGCCCTCCTCAGATCTTCTTGTTCTTGCTCATGTCCTTCACTTCAGATCTGTGGCATGTAGCAGGAAATCCCGGATTGTACGGGAGGGGCTTGGTCTGCGGAGACAAGACGGTAGGGGAGCACAGAGAGAGAGGCGGGTCTTCCGCTCCCGGAGTGCGGCGAGGAGGCGGGCTTCCAGTCCGAGCGCACGGCGGGCGGCTCTGTACGGCGGCAGCTCGGCGTGTTGCTAAAACTTTCTTTTGTACGTGATTCTAACAAAATAAACCTTATTTAAAACATACCTATTGGTGGCAGGTTTCTACCGCGATAGTGGCAGACTGAAGTGTACACTGACTCAGAGATCAAAGAAGAGGATACCTCAGCTAGGGGCTAAACACCCTCTGAGGGGGTTGTTTTAAAGCCATTTTCTTCTGTTTCCTTTTCACTGTTATGCTCAGGTCTTTATGTTGTAGAACCACCAGATTCTTCTGGTAATGTCTTGTTGATCTTTATATTGTTTTATGTTTTCTTTTACTGTGAACCAAGCAGCAATAAACAGGGCTCTGTTTGATGCAATTCTTTTTCTAAAGTTTTTTGTTAATTAAATTTGTTTTGTTCAGTTTCTGATTACTCCCATTATCCACCATTACTTATCAACAACTCATATCTCTCTTCAAATCTCTTACTCACATTTCTGTTAGTTTTAATTTGTGACACAGTGGTTGAACTAGGGCCATCTGTATGACAATGAGTTTGGAGTTATCCAATAGAACCTGTTGGGGTTACCCTTGGGTACATAAATCAGGGCAATACCTACTCCTTTTCATAATCTATAAGTAGCCAATGGTCTAACAGTTAAAGGTAGAGCCCCATGATCCCTTTCACACCCAAGACTGACAGGACTAATCTTGTACTGGTCATGCACAGTCATCATTCCTGCTATGGATTCAGGATTGTAATCACTGTGTTTTGTCTAGAAGGTGACATGACACCCTACTACTCTCTCCCTTTCAGCCCTTACATTCTTATTTCTGCCCCCTTCTACAACATTCTATGATCCTTATAGGGAATGACATAAATGTTTTATTTAAGTCTGGACCATCAGTTATCACTTATTGTCAGTATCTTGGGCAATTGTGAGAGCCTGAATTCACCACTCTTCATTGTACTTTCTGACTAAGTGAAGAGTTGCTTCTGTTCTTGGTATAAACAGAGATTTAGAAGGCAGTTTGAAGCTATATCAGTTTCATTAGACAACTGTAGTAAGTTCTCCCTTTGGGCTGCTAACCTTCCCAGGCATGGGTTCTCTACTGCTTCTACAGTACCAGGTGTACATCAATTCCCTTCTGCAGCAGGTCCCCTAAATACAGTCAGAGGGCAGTCAGTTGACCCCATAACAACCATACCACTTTTGTCTAGATGGGTACATCTTGCCAAGAGGGTTGATCTGTAGTTAATAGACTTTATAGCTAGAAAATACCACTGGTGCCTTTTTTCCCTTGCATGCTGGCATTACTTCTCCTAATGCTGGAGAGTCAGTCAGCAGAGAGACATTTCCTGCTCAGTCCCAGCCCACTGTGTCTAGGAAGAAAGACATGTGATATCTTCAGCAGTAAGGTTTGTTCTGTAGTCAGGTGGAGAATGGAGATAACTGATGAGAACATTTTGTGATCTCTGGGGCTTCCTGACCAATTATTTCTATGGAGATGTCCCACACCCAACACTGGGCACTTGGTTTAGGGGCACAATGCTTCTGGGAGCAGCATTGTCTACTGGGCAATATGTCTCCTTTCCTTCTCTCTGTGTTATTATTGGGGTTACAAAATAGTAAGTTTCTATCAGATTGTCTTGAGCTATATTTTGTGTTGTCTTCTCTTCTCCCCACACCTAACTTAAACCTTTTCATGGGAGAAGTCTCTCTCCTGTACTCTTTACCTGTGTTCTACTGTCTCTCTCCTTTAAGCCAACAATGTTCTCTTCCTATTTGCCTAAATACGACACACACACACATATACTCACACACACTCACACATGCTCATACATACGCAGAGGCACAAACATACATTAATGCATTCTTGCTTACACACACACACACACACTCATACACTCACACAGATACACACACATTCATAAACTCACACATATATACTCTCTCAAACACAAACACACACGTATCACACACACACATGCACACAAACTCACATACTCTTCTACTGCAGTGAGAAAAAATAAATGGAAAAGATGAATCAAGAGTAACCACTTGAGAGAATTTTCTGCCTCTGATTAGATGTTTTTTCCATAAAATTATTTTTTCTCAAAGAGGAAAGATTACAATAGGTCAAAATTAATGCCCATGGATGCACTATGGCCACCACAAGTGTAGCCGAGCCTAACCTGACTTGAGTGGCTTTAGATTTTATTTTTTATGTTTCATACATTTAAAGAGAAATTGTATTACTGCATGTTTTTATCTATTCTGAATGTTTTGTTTATTTATATGAAGCTTGATATTCATATTTAAAAACAATAAAATAAATAAATAAATAAAAAGAAAAAAGGAAAGATTACGTCTTTAGAATATTCTCCCGAAAAAGGATAAACAGTGATATATAAATTGCTTTCTCACAAGAATACCATATGCTGTAGACACTGCAGGAAGGAAATTCAGTGTTGCATGATCTTTACATTTTAAGGAAAACTGAAATCTGGGTTTTAAGGATTTTAATTTTTCACTGTTGACACATACCTCATATATTTAGCAAACACTGTGCATGGTATTAAGCCAAAAGTAGCATGTGTTATTTTAACTCTGACTGAAGACCAATTTTTGTTAGCTGATTAAGTAACTTATGAACTAACTGTATTCAAGCTTAGTATATAACATGCTACAAACAATGACACTTGGTCATTAAAAGAAATTCAGCACACACCGTAGGACTTTATTCAGTATATGAGACAGCTACAGATGTTCATAATTGATAATAACTACTTTTTTCAATCACATGCCATGTATTAGTTACCATTTGAAGTAGTAGCATGATTTGCTCAGTGAAGCCTTTCAGCCCTGTGAGGTAAATGCTGCACATGCCATGCTGTTGATGAGGTAGAAAGGTCAGGAGAATGCCTTGTCCTTGTACAGTTCAGTGAGAGGTAAAGCAGGCCATAGGTGTAAACCCCCTAGGTGACTTAACTTCACTACCATACTCTACACTGCTATGTTCAAGTGACTCTACTTTCTCAGCCTTCTATGTAGCCACAGGCATGCCTTCCATCTATTCCATGTAGCTAAAGGTATTTCACTTTGATGGCATCAGCAAGCAGTGAATATCCTTTGGTTCACTGGCTGAAAATGGCCTTTTCCATTTTATTCATCTTATCCCTTCCTCCACTAAAGCTATGAATTGAGCATGGGCTATATATTAAAATTTATTTCTTTCAAATACTTTTTAACCTGGAAGTCACTTTCTTCTCAACATTTCTAACTGCAGAAGGGTCCTGGTCTCTGAAGCTAACCTATTTTTTCTTCTAAGATGATGGTATGCATGAGACTCTTTCAGAGGACCTGGAAGGTGGAACATGAGATGATGCATGTGAAGAACCTCCTCTCTTCCCAAATGCTAAGCACTCAGTAAGCTTGTTTTGAAGAATACTGAAATAAACAGAAAGACACTGAGCTTTTTGAAGTTTTACACACTGTTTCCTATTAGACTTCAACTTCTATAGGTAATGTCAGGATACTAGACAGTTTATGTTTTATGAGGACTCCCTGGAATAGAGAAAAATTGTGAAGTAAATTAATTTTGACATTAAGAGAACTACTTAATGTTCACATATAAAAATATTAAAATTGAGCCTATCATTTTGCTTAATTACTATATGCCAATGGAACCACTTACTTAACATTGCTTTTTTATAGTCTGTGCTATACAGGTTATGTCATATGAAGCATAGGAACATAATGGCTATGTGCTTAGACTGAGTTTAAGTTTAATATTCACAGAATTTCCAAATTTAGTGAAGGTTGATAATTACAAGTAAGGATTTCTGATGGCTCCTTTAGTGAGAGCTAGCATTCTAACTGCTTTAAACAGTGACTTGCTTTATTTTGATAACTACTTATAAATGTTGGTATTGCCCTCATTTTATCAATAAGCACATAGAAATAAAATTAACCATTAGAATATTCATAATAGAGCAAGATGTAGACTCTCCATACCTGAATACTACTGCACTTAAAATAAGGAAGAAAACAAACTTCAAAGTGTTATTTTTGAGAAAGGGGCATGAGATAATGCATATAAGATGTTAGGTATCATGGCCGCACGTTGAGCCTCAGTAAGGATGCTTTGGAAGGTTTGGAACCTGCCCACGGCGGCTTTTGTCATCTAAATAAATGAATCAGACACTTATATACTTTATATTGTTTGGCCCATGTCTCAAACACATTACTAGCTAGCTCTTTTATCTTAATTTAACTTATTTCTATTAATCTGTCTGCCACGTGGCTGGGCCCACAGCTCACCTGTGTTCCTTACATTATTCTTCTTTGGGGGTTGGATGGAGACTGACTATCTCCACCCTTCTCCTACCTGCCTGTCCTCTGATTTTCCACCCACTTTTACTGGTGCTCTACATAGGCCAAATCAGTTACTTTATTTACATCACACAGAGAACATTTCCACTACATTTTTTGTCTAATTAAAAAGGAAGGTTTTAATTTTTATATAGCAAAATTATATATAACAGAACAGCTATTAATTAAAAATTATAGTTGTAATATCTAGTCTATTTGGAATTAACAAACTTAAAGAAAATATTTTATTATTTAACTTATATTTGTGAGTTTAAAGTTTTATATATAATATACCTTTTAAAATAAAAAGAACTATATCTATAATTATTAAACTTTTAACCACATCAAAGACCACAGAAGGATATAATATTATCTAAATAAACAGGAAGTGTAAGCAACTTTTAAAGTCTAGAAAATGACAGAGATGACAGCTGTTTGCCTGGATAGTCACCTAAAGTTTTTTTGTAATGTTGGGGCACCATCTTTAGCCTTTATGGCCCAAAGTCTCTGGCATATCTTTTATGATGTAGGAAATCTGACACAGTCTATCCGTTGCTTTCCTCAGAGAAACCTGGCCCTTTCTGAAGGGAAACTCAGGAGTGGCTCTTGGGGTGATGAGAAGTGGGAGGGACTAAGTGAGAGAGAAAATTGCTTTCAAGAAATCACATGTGTGAGTATGTATGTGTGGTGTGTGTATATGTGTGTGTATGTATGTATGTGTGTGTGTCTCTGTGTGAGCATGCCTGTGTGTGTGTCTGTGTTATGTGTGTATATGTGTGTGTATGATTGTGTCTGTGTGTATATATGTGTATATGTGTGCAGTGTGTATGTGTATATGTGTGTGTTACATGTGTGTGTATGTGTGTGTGGTGTGTGTTTATGTATGCAGTATGTATGTACACGTGTGTCTATGTGTTTATTGTGAGTATGTATGTGTGGTGTGTGTATGCATGTGTGCTCTGTGTGGACCCCAGCATTGCCAACATGCCTAGAAAGTTCTATTACTATCATTCTCACCCAGTGGTTTCTATTTTTGTTTTAATGATTCACAAAGTTCCTGAGATAATCAGTTTCCCTTTTCATTTTATATAATGACTAAACAGCAAGTAAACTTTAAATTTTCATCAATATTTCAGTAACCTACATTTGCATATGGCTAGAGAGGTGATGGGATTTTCCAAGGTTTAGCGTGGCATCTAACTACTCCTATCCTCATCATTCCTCCTCTCTTGAAAGCAAATTTGAAGCTATACCTGGTTGCCTAGAGTAACAAGAGTTTTCTAGTGTAACAATTTATAGAATGAGTCAGTCAATAGAGAGAGAGAATGGGGTTTTATTAGAATGGCTTATAAGATGTGGTTACACTAATCCAACAGTGACTGCCTGTGTATGGAAGGTTGTTCAGTCCATGAGACTAGAACCCACATATGGTCTTCAGTATATGTCAGAATCCTGAAGAAGCAAGCAGACAGAGCAAGCTTCCTTCTTCCATGTCCTTTATAGAGGCCACCAGCAGCAGGTGTGGTCCAGAAGAGGAGTGGCTTTTCCAGCTTCAAGATCTGGATTAGAAGTAGGTATTACCACTTGGATTTATTTAAGGAAAAAATTCCTGACACTTGAGCCAAGCCATTTTGATATTAGTTATTCTAGGTGTACATAAGTTGATAACCAAGAATATTAATCACATTGCTCATTCCTGTAATCCCAGCAATTGGAATATGAAGCAGGAGAATTGCCATGAGATCAATGCCAGCCAGAACTGCATAGGAGTTCCAAGCCAATCTGAGCTATAGTGTGAGATTATGTCTGAAAACTAGGAGAAAAAAAATCTTAACCTTTATAATCTTAGAGTTTTGGTTAATTCATGTAGCTCACATTAATAGTGGGTTCTCAGTTTCTGAAGGTCAAGTGTATTCACTTATAGTATCAGAACATTCTCTGTTGTCTCAGAGAAAGAAACATCCAACCAGGCTGGAGTTGTCCAGTACAAATGTCAGAGCAGAGTAGGGGATGCCTTTGGCAAATGTGAATTTTGAGTTTAGTGAATCTATAAGGCAAATCCTGACCATGTATATATATGGGACACTTTTGGTTTCTTTGTGGGAATGGTGTTAATTGACACTGTAAGCACTGAACTACATCCTAAAGTTCACTTTGTTTTTATAGAGGGTCTAATGCAGCCCTGACTCACCTTAATTACGAAGGCTTGGACTCCTGGTTGTCCTGCTTCAGCCTTCCAAGGTCTAGGATGACAGAGTGCACCACTAGGCCCACCTTCAAGATTACTTGTAATGGTGTCCACAATCAAATTCCATCCTCTTGCAATCACTATGGACTATTCTGGGTGACACTAGATGTCACAGTATCTGAAAAGTGAGAGAACTGGCATTCCATTAAGACGCAGCTGCAGGAAGACAGTAAAGTCTCACCAGAAAACCTTCAATGCAGAAATCCAGACACATTCACCTGGCCTCAAATCAGTCAAGAAAGGTGAATCTCTCAAGGCTGCAGATTGGAGAGCAGGAGAGGTCTCATGTAGTACAAGTGCATGAAGTCACACTAGACCTTATGAAAGAGAAACTGAGAATAGATTGTTTTCCCATTGATGATCAGAATCTGTGATGGTGAGTGTGGCTGCCCCCCGGAGGGCTGCTGGGTCTATATTTGCAGCAGGAGCTGTTCTTAGGGCACAGGGCTTAGAGCAGCAAGTGGCCCTGATATAATGTGGTCACTGGAAGAGATAAGCATGTGCAACCCTGACCTCTGCTTGCCTCAGGGACACTGAGGCCCTACAGTTTTCTGAAAGTATTAGAAACATCCTCAGATTAGAGACTTTGCCTCTAACGGAGCTCTTTCTAGGGCTAAAAGTATATCCCTCAATTTCCACAAATATTTACACCACTTTGAATTTCTTGCACTATCTTGTCATAGGCAGTCTGTCACCCTTGCTCTTTTGGATTAACACACTCTGACTTAATGATTTACCAGGAAGCCTGATTGTGGTCCCGTTAGCAGGGGGATCTCTCAGATGACTTTGTGCACATGTCCCTGGCACCCAGCTGTCTCACACTACACATACATTACTGATGTTAAACTCCATGCTAGTAGTATGTGGAATCTCTGATGTGTGGACATTTGCCTCTAGTGAACTGAGACTTTACAATAAAGTCTTTTCCCATGAAAAATGTCATGGTGACTGGCAGGTTTTCTTCACTTCTAGGTAGCTATCATGAGCAGATCTGTGTCCCCTCTAAATCCTGTATACCATGATTAGCCTTACAGGGGAGATGATTACTTACCTGCCCCACTTCACACATTTGGGACATCAATTTGTGGTTGTAATCAATGCAATTGTCATTAGGAGAGTCACCAAAGTATGCTGATTGCCAGTCAGGTTGTTTATAGGCTATATTCACGAACACAGAAATATATATATATATATATATATATTAAAAAAAACCTTAACATTGTTATTCATAAGCTCTTCCTAACACTGAAGAAAAGCTAAGCATTATTTCAAGAAAATCAACATGGTTTAAGCATCAAAAGCATGAAATATCCTTGAAAGCTAAGACCACACTATTTTTAAAATTGTGTACTTACTATGGGCACTGGGGTGATTGTGCTTGACCTTCTGCTACTGGGAAGGAAGGCTCCCATGACATCATACTTTGTTCTCATCATGCACAGATTAATGCTGCTAACCAGCTACAGGAGACTGAAACTAAAGCAGAAACCTTTTTTTTTTTAAATGCAACACACAAACTTTATTTAACAAAGGTAACAGGTAAAGTAAAACAGGCACTAATATTAAGAAAAAACTACAAGAAAATTTATCTTTAACAACTTAAAATAACCTACTTGCAGTTGCATTTAACTGAGCTCTGTTGCTGTGACTAATACAGCTCATGCACAGGTATGGATGAAAGACTTGTACATTTTTCAAGTATTCACTGAATACTACCTTATATACACATATACAATAAATTTGAAAAAGATTAGGTGATCCCAGCTGTACTTCATTTTTGTTGTTCTTTTGGAAGAGGCCGTCTAAAGAGAAGAATATGCGGTTCTGGCTCATGAATCATGTAATGAACCCAACCTAGACTTTGTTGGACACCAAGTCTCCTCCACTCGTCTTCAGACATCAGATGAGTTTTTGGTACTTGTTTGGAGAGTTCTTTGGGTAACATGATATGTCGGTACTCATAGTGTTCGTCGAAGTACTTGTCCGAGTAGTAGATCTGCTTGTGGGCCATCCTGCTGGTGCATGGAGGAGAAGACGAGAGCAGCAGACCAGGCACAAGGAGCTCTGCGTCCACACAGGGCCGGCGCAACGACTCGAATGAGGCCCAAGTAGAAACCTTTGAAGGACACCTGGTCAGCCTGACATCTACATACATGACCCTGGCCATTAGGACTCAAGCAAAAGGCAGCCAGCCACCATTCTCTGTATTTCTAGCACCACTCTCAGGCATTCAACTGGTCTCTGTCAAAGCACTAAGTTTTGTCTTCCTTTCTCCTGATGTTCTGTCTCCATGTAGTCTCTCTCCGAACCAGTTTGTTCTCTTTAGAAAAACTGCTAGACTCTGTAAAAGCCTGCTGAGTAACATCATAACTACAATTTCGGTAATGAAAAAATAAATATAGTTTATTAAATCTAATAATGAAATATCGCAAAACTGAAACAAGGCAGAAGTAAAAGGCAATTAGTAAGTGGAGGGTAAGGTTGGCTGTGAGGCTGGGAATGATGCTGTGTTGAAATCAGAGAGTTATTATGTGAGGAATAAGAGAACTGGTCCTGTCCACAGAGCAGTTATATACTGGACAGCCAGAGGATACAATGGTGGCCGGTCCTTTTCCTGGGGAAGTAGACCCTCTGCAGGAAAGGCTAGAGGTGGGAATGGTGCCCTGTATCTGCTGACATTGTGAGAGAAGCATCCACAGCTGCTGACAGGTCTGGTGACACAGCTGCTGCTGCTTCATCTGCTCCAGGGTCACACAGGTTCCAAGAAACTTCTGTTGGTTTTGTTCTCTCTAGATCTAGTGCACAAGATGCTTCTTGGTTGAGAATAGCTGACTCCAATGCTGACTGAGAGACTTCAAGCTCTACATCTTCAGATGTGCAGCTCCACAGATGGAATGATAGAGTCAGACATGATGCTGATGTAGATATCTCTAGAATAGAACATGGCAGTGAAGATACAGTACAAGACCACATGCTCCTTTTAAACATTTCACATCACAGAGGAGACCATGTATGCCTGCTAACCCAGACTGTATTGTTCTAAAGGACATGTGTTCAGGCCAGGGTCTAGTGACATCCCCTGAAGAGAGGAGCCTCTTAAGGAGCTTCTTACCTACTCAAGTTAGTGAGTCCCCCTCACAGGGGGTCAAGCATCTACCTGAGTTTTCCTCATCTGTGGTCCCAGAATCAGTGTACACTTCAGTCTACCACTGATCCTGGAGCTGACGGACACAAACAAGAAGATCTGAGGAGGGCATGTTTATAATCAAGTAGTTTTTCAGCTGTTTCACCATAGACAAGTCTGAGTTCTGGCAAAAATCTTGAGGGCACTTATAAAGCCATGTGTCCAGGAAGGTACAGATGGTGCTTGAAGAGGAGACACAAAGCACAGTAACTGGCCTGGATTTTACTTTGTTACGCTCCTAAGGCTCCATGCATATGAGACTATAAGGTAGAAGCTATCCAGCCTTTTTGTATATGAGTACAGTGAGCAGGGAGCTCCACACACTACTTCCTCAGCGTCTAAAGGAGAACAGCTCAGCAGGCCTTCATGACATGGGATGAAGTAAAGATAGAGTCTCACATGGCCATCCAAGCCCACAGGCTTCCCCATATTCCCACTAACCAGGACCCTGATCATGCAATTCTTCTTATCCTTCAGGCATTTCTTAGGCATCAGTATGGTAGTAGAAACTAGAAGTGTAAGACCCAAGCATCTACCATCCCTTACCATTAGAACTCAAATGACCCCACCCTGGAGAGTCAAGGCCTTTCTCTTGTTGAAAAGCCACTTCTTCCTTTCTTCATCCTCTTTGGAATCAGAGCAGAAGTTTACATACCTAGAGATAAGCAATGAGGTCACTGTAGACTCAAAGACATCTAGGGGGAATGCTGATTTCTTGAGAGAAATCCAATTTCAAAACCTAGAAGTTCTGACTACTGTCAGAATTATTTGTTTACCTACATACAGTAGGTACATCAAATATATCTGTGCACTGTATGACCACAAACATCTCTATCCAGACATTTCAGGTAACACAGGGTCTCTCAGATTTCCACCCACAGATCTTTCCTTGGGACATGTGTCTATTCAGTATTCCAATATGAATTTTTGATCCTCCTTTACAATGGAAGAGGTGCTTTGACCAAGGGCCCAACAAACTTGGCCAAGGAGAGAGAGTTTCTTCAAGATGCTTGGGACAGCTCTAGAGGCACCAGTCTGTTTGGTCAGGCCTGGAGTTAGCACTTTCTGACTTTCTGCTATTGGGGACCCAAAAATAAGTAGGCTCAGAGAAAGGCAGAGTGCTTTCTGTAATTATCAATAAGATCTGAGTCATCTGAACTTGGATGTGGGCACTCATCCAGCAACTGCCGTAGGTGACATATCATTTTTATGAGCCTAATGTAAGAATTTCCAAAGCTTGCATTCAAAGAAGATAGGAAAAAAATCCTTAAAGAAATAGAAGAAAATACAAACAAAAAATTGGAAGAGATGAACAAATCTATGAAGGAAACATGCCAGGAACTAAAAGCAGAAATGGAAGTAATAAAAAAGACACAAAATGAGGCAAAGATGGAAATAGAAACCTGAAGAAAAAAGCTAGAATAACAGATACAAGCATAACAGAGTTCAAGAGATGGAAGATAGAATCTCTGAAGTGGAAGACTCAGTAACTCAAATAGATATATCAGTCAAAGAAAATAGTAAAACTAAAAAAGCCATAACTCAAAATGTTCAGGAAATCTGGGACACCATGAAAAGATCTAATTTGAGAATAATAGGAATAGAAGAAGGAGAAGAATACTAGCTCAAAGGCACAGATAATGTTTTAAATAAAATCACAGAAGAAAACTTCCCTAACCTGAAGAAGGAAATGCCTATAAAGATACAAGAAGCTTACAGAACACCAAATAGGTATGATCCCCCAAAAAAGTCAGTGCGCCACATTAAAATCAAGCCACAAAACATACAGAACAAAGAAAATTTTGAAGAGCTGCAAAAGAAAAGGGCCAACTCACATATAAAGGCAGACCCATCAGAATAATGCCTGACTATTCAATGGAAACAATGAAAGCTAGAAGGGCTTGGTCAGAAGTTATACAGACACTAAAACAGCATGGCTGCCAAACTAGAATACTATACCCTGCAAAATTAACAATCACCATTGATGGAGTAAACAAGGTATTTCAGGACAAAGTCAGACTGAAAGAATATCTATCTACCAATCCAGCACTACAGAGAGTATTAGAGGGAAAACTCCAACCAAAGGACCTCAGATACACCCACGAAATCACAAACAACCAATAAGTTCACAGAGGAATACCCTAGAGAAAGGAAATACAAGCAAGTTGCCACCAAAAATGGCAGGAAATAAGAATCAATGGTCACTAATTTCCCTTAATATCAATGGACTCAACTCTCCTATAAAACATCACACACTAACAAGATGGATACAGCAACAGAAGCCATCCTTCTGTTGCCTACAAGAAACACACCTCAACCGCAAAGACACACAGGCTTAGAATAAAGGGTTGGGAAAAGATTTTCCAGTCAAACGGTTCTAAGAAACAAGCAGGGGTTGCAATCCTAATATCTAACAAAGTAGACTTTAAGCTAAAAGCAATTAAAAGGGACCAAGATAGTCACTACTTATTCATCACAGGAAAAATTGGACAAGAGGAGATTTCAATCTTAAATATTTATACCCCTAATATAGGGGCACCTACTTATGTAAAGGAAACACTGCTAAAACTCGAATCCCACAACAATTCTCACACCCTAATAGTGGGAGACTTCAATACCCCACTTTCAACCCTAGATAGATCAACCAGACAGAGCCTCAATAGAGAAATAAGGAGTCTAAAAGAGGTTATGATGCAAATGGATTTCATAGATATCTACAGAACCTTCCACCCAAAGGCGAAGGAATATACATATTTCTCAGATCCTCATGGAACTTTCTCCAAAAATGACCACATAATTGGTCATAAAGCAAATATCAACAGGTACAAAAAAATGGAAATAATCTCTTGTAACATATCGGACCACCAGGGCCTAAAGTTAGAGTACAACAACATCAAAACCCATAGAAAGCCTACCAACTCATGGAAATTAAACATCACTCAGCTGAGCCATCTCTGGGTCAAGGAAGAAATTATGAAAGAAATCAAAGACTTCCTAGAACTCAATGAAAATGAATCTACAACGTATGCAAACTTGTGGGACACAATGAAAGCAGTCTTAAGAAGAAAATTCATAGCGCTAGATGCCTATATGAAAAACCTAGAGAAATCCCACACTAAAGACCTAACAGTGCAGCTGAAAGCCTTAGAACAATTAGAAGTGAACTCACCTAGAAGGAGTAGATGGCAGGATATAATCAAACTTAGAGCTGAAATCAATACAATTGAAACAAAAAGAACAATACAAAGAATCAACGAATCTAAGAGTTGTTTCTTTGAGAAACTTAGCAAGATAGATAAACCCGTAGCCAAACTAATCAAAAAACAGAGAGACAGTGTTCAAATTAACAAAATCAGAAATGAAAACGGGGACATAACAACAGATCCCCAGGAAATAAAGAGAATTATCAGGTCATATTTTGAAAATCTGTATTTCACAAAAATGGAAAACCTAGAAGAAATGGACAGGTTTCTGGACAGGTACCATCTACCAAAATTAAATGAAGATCAGATTAATTACCTAAACAGGCCTATAATCCTTAAGGAAATTGAAGCTGTCATTAAAAACCTCCCCAAATAAAATCCCTGGTCCAGATGGTTTCAGTGCTGAATTCTACCAGACATTCAAAGAAGAATTACTACTGTTACTCCTCAAACTATTTCACACAGTAGAAACTGAAGGAACTTTCCCAAATTGCTTTTATGAGGCCACAATCATCCTAATACCCAAGTCAGTCAAAGACATAACAAAGAAGGAGAATTACAGACCAGTTTCCCTCATGAATATTGATGTGAAAATTCTCAACAAAATTTTGGCAAACCGTATTCAACAATGCAAAAAAGATATCATCCACCATGACCAAGTAGGCTTCATCCCAGAAATGCAGGGCTGGTTTAACATACAAAAAACTGTAAATGTTATCCATCATATAAACAAACTAAAGGAACAAAACCACATGATCATATCCTTAGATGCGGAAAAGCCTTTGATAAAATCCAACACTCCTTTATGATTAAAGTCCTGGAGAGATCAGGAATACAGGGAGAATACCTAAATATAATTAAGGCGATTTACAAGAAGCCGACAGCCAATATCAAACTTAATGAAGAAAAACTCAAAGAAATCCCACTAAAGTCAGGAACTAGACAAGGATGTCCTCTCTCCCCTTATCTATTCAATATAGTTCTAGAAGTCTTAGCTAAAGCAATAAGGGAATGAAAAAAGATTAAGGGCATACAAATTGGAAAAGAAGAAACGAAGCTATCTCTATTTGCAGATGATATGATTGTATATATAAGTGACCCACAAAATTCTTCCAAGGAACTGCTACAGCTGATAAACACTTTAAGCAATGTAGCAGAATACAAGATAAACTCAAAGAAATCAGTAGCCCTTCTATACACTAAAGATAGAAGAGCTGAAAAAGAAATAAGGGAAATATTATCCTTCATATTAGCTGCAAAAAGTATTAAATACCTTGGAGTAACTATAACCAAAGAAGTAACAGACCTATTTGACAAAAATTTTAAATCACTGAAGAAAGAAATTGAAGAGGATATCAGAAAATGGAAAGCTCTCCCATGTTCTTGGATTGGTAGGATCAACATAGTAAAAATGGCAATTCTACCAAAGGCAATCTATAGATTCAATGCACTGCCTATCAAACTCTCTACACAATATTTTTTGGACATTGAAAGAATAATGCTCAATTTCATTTGGAATAACAGGAAAGCCAGGATTGCTAAAACAATTTTACTCAACAAAAGAACCTCAGGAGGTATCACCATCACTGACTTCAAGCTATACTGTAGAGCTACAGCAATAAAAACAGCCTGGTACTGGCAAAAAAATAAAACAGACTTGTGGAACAATGGAATAGAATTGAGGATCCAGACATTAACCCAAAAACCTATGAACACCTGATATTTGACAAAGAGGCCCAAAATATTCAATGGAAGAAAGATAGTATATTTAACAAATGGTGTTGGCATAGCTGGATGGAAGTGTGTAGAAAAATGCGAATAGATCTGAGCCTGTTACCCTGTACAAAACTCAAATCCAAGTGGATCAAAGACCTCAACTCACATACAACCACTTTGAACTTGACAGAAAAGAAAGTGGGAAATATACTTCTACAAACTGGCACAGGCGATCACTTTCTAATTATAACACCAGTGGCACAGGCACTAATACCAACAATCAATAAGTGAGATCTCCTGAAGCTGGGAAGCTTCTGCAAAGCCAAGGACAGTCAATAAGACAAAATGCCAGTGTACAGAATGGGAAAATATTTTCACCAACCCTACAAGTGATAGAGGACTGATCTCTAAGGTATATAAAAAGCTCAATAATTTAGAGCCCAAAACCTTGAATAACCCTATCAAAAAATGGGGTACAGATTTAAAAAGGGAATTCTCAGCAGAGGAACTACAAATGGCTGAAAGGCACCTGAAAAAGTGCTCTTCATCTTTAGCCATCAGAGAAATGCAAATCAAAACAACTTTGAGATGCCACCTAACACCTGTTTGATTGGCTAAGATAAAAGGCACAGATGACAGCCTATGTTGGAGAGAATTCGGAGAAAGGGAAACACTCCTCCATTGTTGGTGGGAGTGTAAGCTTGTTCAACCACTTTGAAATGCAATATGGCGGTTTCTCAGAAAATTAAGAATCAATCTCCCCAAGGACCCAGCAATACCACTTCTGGGTGTATACCCTAAGGAGGCACATTCACACTCCAAAGATATTAGCTCAACTATGTTCATAGCAGCATTATTTGTAATAGCAAGAACCTGGAAACAACCTATATGTCCCTCAACTGAAGAATGGATTAACAAACTGTGGTACATCTACACTATGGAATACTACTCAGCAGTAAGATAAAATGATATCCTAAAATTTCCAGGCAAATGGATGGATTTGGAGAATATCCTCCTGAGCGAGGTATCACAATCTCAGACAGATAAGCAGGGGATGTACTCACACATTAGTGGTCTCTAAACAAACAAACAAGAAAAAAAGCCAAACATGCCCAAGCGGCAAACCACAACCACTGAACAGCTTGGGATAAGTAACACCCTGGACTGACCCTTCTGACACTACTCCTACTATTGGAACACCTGACTCACTTTTGTGTGAGGATGGAGAAAACTGGATTTGGCCAGGAGTGGAGACTGATCCAAACATTATTGAGTCAGTGGGACCATGGGACTCTCTGCTGCCTTCCCAGGGAGGAGATGGGAAGTTGTGGAGAAGAAATATGTCCTGATGTGGTGGGATGGGGAAGGGACCTTGAATAAGGATATACATGGATGGAAAAAAAAATTCAGAGGGAAAGCTGAACACAAAGTAAATATATGTGTAGCAATCTTATTTGCATTATCACCCTTGATAAGCCATGTTTATGATTCTTATCCTCTTTATAGTTATTAACTTTTCAGCATTTTAAATTCATTTTACTGTTTTTTTGATAAATATAAAATAAAGATGAAAAAAAAGTTTCAGCCTGGGATAGAAGCCAGCAAAATCCATACCTCCATCTTCGCCCTTAGGGTACATGCTAGAGGCATTGAGACCTCTTAGCCTTGTGCCCTATCTAGATACTACCAAGCTGATCCATTATTGTACAATGAAGTGACCTGGATACCCCCTAGATAATAATCTAAAGTGGCCACCTTATGGCACCCTGAATCCCGATATTTTATGGGAATTATTTAATTATTGTCAGTGAACTGGCAGATTGAAAGAGTTCCCCTATGTACAAGCTTTCTCTTACTTAAGTTCTAAGCCTTCCCACCTAAGTTCTTGTCCTCCTGCTCACCTGCTTTTAGCCACTTCCTCAGACCCTGATGATTCTGATCTTCCACTGGATCCTGCAAATGACCCTCCACCCTTTAGATCTCAACGCACTCCTACTGCCCCTTCCTCCCCACCTATCACCCACTCTTGAGCTTCTAAGGATTTTGATCCAATTCTACAATTTTGATCAATTTGGGAAGTAGCGGGTGTGGATGGGATAGTTAAAGTGTATACTCCCTTTCCTTTGTCTGAACTCTCCCAGGTTGCAAAGAAGTTAGGCTCTTTCAGTTCAAATTCTATTGCCTTTATAAAAGAATTTCAGTACTTAACCTAATCTTATGACCTCATCTTTCGCAATGTATATACAATTTTAACTAATAATCTTCTACCTGAGGAGCGCACGCGAGTTTGGGAACAGGCCAGGATACATGCAGATGAGGTTCATCAAATGAATTTAGCACACCCTGCAGGAGCTGAGGTGGTTCCAGATGCAGATCCCCATTGGAATTATAATACACAAAGGGGAATTGTAGCCAGGGACAATTTTGTGACCTGCTTGCTGGGGGGTTTGTGCAGGGCTTCTCTGAAGCCAGTCAGTTTTGAGAAACTGCAGGAGGTAATTCAAGATAAACAGGAAAATCTGTCCCAGTTTCTAGAGTGCCTTGCAAATGCGTTCTTGAAGTTCACAAATTTGTATCCAGAGAGCACTGAGGGCCAACAGCTTCTTATGATCCATTTCTTTAATCAAAGCTACCTGGACATAAAGGCTAAGCTTAGATCTCATGAGAGGGGCCCATTAACAATAAAGCTTCAAAGGACTTCATGAGAGATATTTGTCTTGTCCTTCCGTTCTTTGTGTTCCTGCCTTCCATTTGTTTCATTCCCAGGTTAAGGTCCACACTGAAGACCCTGCTGGCCAGGGCATATTCCATCGTGTCTGACACAGAGGCTGTGGAAGCTGGTGCTTTGCCTTCTCAGGCCACAAACCAACAAGCTGAATTAATTGCACTCACATGAGCCTTCCAGCTGGCAGAAGGACAGTCTCTAAATGTTTATACAGATTCCAAATATGCTTTTTATATTCTATTGTCCCATGCTGCTATCTGGAAGGAGCATGGGCTCCTCACAACAAAGGGAAGTTCAATTCTAAATCTGAGCATATCATAGCATTGTACAGGCTTCCAACCTCCCTGAAGCAATAGGTATTATCCACTGTCGATATCATCAGACAGACGGCTCCACCATTTCTAAGGGAAACAACAGAGCAGATCAGATAGCCAGAGCAGCAGCTCTTCAGGGCACTGGCCTAAACTCACCATCTTCACCCCAGGGGATGCACACACTACAACCCACACTACAACCCATGCAGCCACCCAGTACTAGGGAGAGTCTGTCCTATCTGCATCAACTTTTCCACCCTAACAGTCAGGCCTTAGCTCGCTTCATTAAGATTCATCTCCAACCTACTTCTGAAGATCTACAGCTCTTAAAATCTATTACTGCCTCTTGTGCAATTTGTCAAAAGACTGACCCTGATTCCAAATACCGTAGCAATCCCTTCCCTACCCACCAGGCAAGGGGGGTTATCCTGGGGACTATCTGGCAGTTAGACATTTCTCAAATGCCCACAGTCAGACAGGTCAAATACCTGTTGGTATTCGTAGATACATTTTCTGGCTGGGTGGAGGCATTCAGGACACATAATAAAAAAGCTCAAGGAGTTTCTGACATTCTTCTTCGAGAAATAATTCCCGGGTTTGGAATTCCTGCTTCTCTTCAATCTGACAATGGTCCTGAGTTTATCTTGCAAATTTCCCAAAGATTATCTAGGTTTCTCAACATTCTCTGGCATTTCCATATTCCATATAGACCTCAGTTATCTGGCAAAGTGGAACAAATTAACCGTTCCTTAAAAGACATTCTTGTTAAGATGTCACAAGAACTCCATTTAGACTGGATAAAGTTGCTACCTCTAGCCCTGTTTAGACTTAGATCTCTCCCCAATAAACCTCTGAATATCTCACCCTTTGAACTTCTGTGTGGAAGATCTGTTTTACCACCTGGACTGTCTCCTAAAACCCCATACCTTCCTGACAATCTGTTTCCTCCCCTCCTCCATCACCTTTGATTGCTTTTATGGGATTTTGCAGATGACTCCCTCCCTCCCCAAACCGTGCTCTGATTCATCCTGCCCACCTTGAGTTAACATTGGAGATCAAGTCTTACTTTCCTCTTCAAGCCACTGACCTTCTCCCCTCACTCCAAAGTGGATGAGACCATGTAGAGTAATTCTGACAACTCCTACAGCTGCTAAACTTGAAGGCTTCCCACAATGGATTCATTTGTCTAATCTTAAACCTTTTATTCCCCCCTCCTCAAAGTAGCCAGATAGGAGACCCAAAATCTTAAAAACCAAGCCAAGATGGTAAAGAAAGGGTCCCAGGCAGTCTGCTTGGAAACCCAGGTAAACAAAAGATCATTCAACTCTGCAGTTGAAGCAGCCACTCTCTGAGGATGCATTGCAGGTAAAACAAAGACCATTCCCCACCCCCCTGTGGGAGTCCACGTAGGCAAATACAGGACACTTTAATACTTTCCCTTTCCCAGACCTAGCAAGGATCCACAGACCTTAACATGCAGGCAGCAGACAACAGAATCCCTTAGCAGAAGAAAGGAAACATTCACAAGTTTCTTTCTCCCTCCTTTCCTCTTAGGCTGTCACTCCCAAAGCTCTATCACAGCAAACAATAGAATCCCTTAGCAAAAGAACAATACCATTCACACACTCAGCTAACTCAAGGTTTACTTCCAAGCTCCTTTCCTCTTAGCCTGTCACTACCAAAGCTCTATCACTAACCCATATTTGTTTTTTCGAGCTCCAGGAAACAAAAATTCATGGCCTTTTGATCCAAATCTTTCAATTCTGCCAGCAAAATGAGCTGAAGACCTCACTGTCCTTGTGTTAACAGGAAGTAGCAAAGACCATGATGACCCCGTCCTGACCATAAACCCTGTTTTATATATATATATATATATATATATATATATATATATATATATATATATATATATATATATATATATAAAAGGGTGAAATGTAAGGATTTCCAAAGCTTGCATTCATCTGGAATGTAACAGAGTCAACTATGCACCTGGGTGTGGCTATGCAAACATGAGCCCACCCACTCTCTTAAAGAAAGTGCTCACAAAAGTCCTTCCCCTCTTCTTCTTTCTCTGCTCCCTTCTGCCCCTGCCTCTGCCTATTGTTCTAATAAACTCTCCTGTGGTACTCCCAGTGTTGAGATTCCATTCACGCGCCACATGCAAAAAACTAACACCTAGGAAGGCAATGACAATATAGATTTCCTAATCCTGCTGGGAAGTCAGCACATGATCCACCTCTTCCTCCAAGGGAATGAAGCAAGGCTTTCTCTTGGACTCCTTCTGGTCATTTGGGGCAGACTCCTTCTCAGCCTGAGGAGAGAACACTGTGGATGATTCAAAAAGCCACAAGACTGTAATGATCTGATTGGTTATCATTCCAAGTTTTCCTGCCAAACACAGAGTAAGATTTTAGGAAACTGAGATTTCAGGGTGTTACCTGGTCTGTGAGGTCCTGGCTCTGGCTTCTCTGAGTCAAGTTTGTTTCTCTCTGGAAAAACTGAAGTCAGGAGATAACTCAGAATCTCCAGGGGCTGCCATGGTCTTCACCATGGCTTTCACTTTTCTATGTTTTAGATTTGGGTCCTGAGTAATCCCCCAAAAGCAGGAAAACATCCTGCTCTGTCTAGAGTCTCAGGCCAACTGAGCCTATTGGGCTGTCTCTAAGGAGCTGGTTGCTAGGTTGCCAGGTTCTACACTGTTAGGTCATTTGGAATGGAGTGAGATCACTCTAAGGAATGCCTGCCAGAGTTCCTCTCCTTACATGGGCTATTCCAAAGGCCTCCTATCCCATCCCATCTTCCAGGTGCTTTCCTTACCACTCTTCCCAGGCATGTCTGGGGACAGTCAGTACCTCAGCTTTGCAATCTAAATCTCTAGTGTTGATGAACATTTGTTTCCCTAATCCTAAACAACCCTAATTTCCCTGAGTCACAGGGGCATATTGCCTGGTTGCTAGGCCCCTTTGCCTATGTGTGTACTTTGTGAGGTATGATCACAAATCATCTTTGTGTCCTGGGACTTCATAATACAGAAATGTAGAGTGGAGCTTTTTTTTGTCTCTGTAGGACATTAGCTGTCCTGAAACTTACTTTGTCCACCATACTGGCCTTGAAATCACAAGACTTGTAACTGCTTCTGCCTCCAGAGTACTGGAATTAAAGATATTCACCCAAACTTGTGCCCAGAAAAAAGCATTTTATCATTAATTAAAATAGTGTGCTTTGTTGAAATAAAGTGCAATTGTGTTAATACCACATTTACTCCTTTGCTATTTTTTTTTCAATTTTTGTTACAGAATCCTTCAGCTTATACATCTAGGCATCTATGATGTCACCTTCTTTATTCTGAATGTCTGCCAGCAAGAGAAGCAGGTGCAAGGAAATAGATAGGAGGCCTGAAGCTCTCAGCAGCTCCTCCACTTCCCATCTTTCCCAGTGGCTGCTGAGACCCACATGCCCACATGTGGAGGAAAAGGATACAGCAAAAGATTAGATTTTACTGGGATTAACTGAAATGACACATAACACCTGATAAATAGGTACAATTACTTTTTGTAAATTAAACTTAAGAATGTATGTCAAGAAAAAGATTATAGATATCTGAAAGGTAGAAAACATTCTTAAGAAAATGGAAGTCTGTAGACATGAAGAGATTTTATTCAGGAGTTGACAAATTTGTCAGTAAGAGGTCAGTTTCTCCAGATTTGGTCCTAGCAGGACACTTCAACTTTTATTAGCATAATGGTTCTAAAATTTCCAAGGATATCTGCCAGTTGAGTTCGTTGGCAGAACACTTGACTGATATGGACGAGGGTGAGATATGTTCCTTGAAACTAAAAAACAAACAAACAAAATACCTCTCTTTTACATAGGGACAAACTTGTTCTCAGAAAAGAATGAAAAGGAAGCAGGAACCTTCCTTTTCTGATGATCTGGTCAAATTCTTGCTCTTGGTGAATTGCTGCTCATCACAGTATTTGGATGGGCTCTCCAATCACCCATGGAGGTCTCACTTGCCCCAGGACCATCACCTGGATGATGCAGATGCAGCAATTTTATTCCTCTCTTGACTTAGGATCACTATGGAAGGCATCCATTCTTCATATAACATAGCCCCCCTAACTCCCAGGTCTCTTGACCTGTTCTCCATACTGTCAGGTACAAGTCCCCAGTTAATTGTTTTATTTTATAAGAATTTTCTTGGTCATGGTGTCTCTTCACAGCAATAGAACAGGGAGGCAAATTAGTACCAGGAGTGAGATAGGCCTATAAAGTTTTCATCTCATTGAGCACAAGACTTGGCTCCAACATCACATTTCCTAGTGACAGGCCTGGCCATGCTGTTGGTTGGAGAAATATGGAAGACTGAAACTTTGAACCTTAACAGTAGCTGGATGTTTGAGCAGGGTTAAGGAACTGTCCAAGTAGGACCATGAACATCCCCAGTGCAGAGAGTAATGTAAACTATGGAAGATGCCCCACTCAAGAGGCTTCAGAGGGGAATACTAGAGACCACTTTTGTGATATTACGGCAAAAAATGTTGCTGCTTTTTGACCTAATGTAAAAAATCTAACAATGATTAAATTGACAATTTTGGGAGTAATATTCTTAGCAAAGAAAATGTCAAGACATCCTACTATTGACTTTGTCACATGTCATAGTTATATAGATCTACAATGTCAAGGTGCAACTGGTGAAATTAGAACTGCAGAATGTACAGTTTGAGGAGGAAAGGACCACCAGGAAATGTAATGTTGGAGCCAAGTCTTATGTTCAATTAGATGAGAAGTTTAGAGAAAAGTTTGGTTCTAAACAGAATAAAAATGGTGGTAATTTGAGGGTGAGATCCCACCAAGCTAATCCCACAGCCTGGGTAAAGAAAAGGTCTGAGAGATGTCCTAGGCCTAAACAATAACAGAAAATTTATACAAATGTGATTCAAGGAGGAGGCCAGGTTCTAGCCCCAGTAAGCCACAGAACACGGCAGCTCCATCCATGTAGTTCTTGCTTTACAGTCAAGAAAGAAACAGAACAAGGATTATTGATTTCCCTCCATGGTTAAGGAGAGCCACTGAAGCCATACATCTGATAGATGATTGTCTGTCTGGAGGCCTGAAGAGGCTATGACATGAAGCTGTAATAGAGATGTCTTGATTGCACAGGAGACCCCAAGATGTTGGAGATTTCAGAGCTGTGGGATACTTGCTTGTTGTTGGTTACAAGTTGTTATAGATAATGGTGGAAAAAAATATTCAAAGGAAATTAAATTAAGGGTTCTTGTTTTAAAAAGAAAAAAAGGGAAACTGTAGTTGGATTATGTTGTTACTACATACTACAGATATATCACTGAGGGTTGGAATTGAGGTTTCAAAATGCCATATCTGTCTGCTTCCCACCATGGTAATCATCAAATAACCTTCTGAAAGTGTAGGCAAGCCCCCAATTATTTTTTTTTTTAAAAAAATAAGAGTTGCCTTGGTCATAGTGTTTCTTCAGAACATAGACAGTGACAAAGAAGTTAAGTTTCCTTATACTTTTGGTTGTGAGCCTAGCCTTTAATGCCTGAGCCATGTCTCCAACCCTCCTTTCGTCAGGTCCCTAGCTTTGGGAGCATGGGTAGCCCATGGCTGGACAACTACCTACAGACTTTGCCTTTTCACCCCCACCTGGTGGGAGTGATGGGTCAGAAGGGCTGGAGCCAGGCTGGGTGGACCCTCGGACCTGGCTAAGATTCCAAGGGCCCCTCGGTCCAACTCCTGGCCCGATTCCAGGCTCAGAGGTTTTGGGAATCTCCATTGCCCCCCTCCCCCCGCCTCATGAGTTCTGTGGAGGGATAGCATACTGTGGGCCTCAGGTTGGACTGGGCCTAGCGTTCCAAGTTGGGCTGGAGACCTCTCAGCCTGAGGGCCAGGCTGGAGCAGGAGCAGACAGCAACTCGGAAGGGGCCTCTCCTGGGCCCTGCACTGTCTGCCCCAGTGCTGTGAAGTTGGACATGGTGGAACCAAGCATCAAAGAGTCCCAGTACCTGACGGCTGTTCAAAAGGAGCTGGAGCAGTTTGCCAAGGTCCTGAAGCAGAAGAGGATCACCTTGGGGTACACCCAGGCCCAATGGGGCTCACCCTGGTCATTCTTTTTGGAAAGGGGTTTAATCACCAGACCAACATCTGCTGCTCTGAGGCCTTGCAGCTCAGCTTCAAGAACGTGTGGCCTCTGCTGGAGAAGTGGGTGGAGGAAGCACATAACAATGAGAACCTTCAGGAAATTTGCAAAACCTAGACCCTGGTGCAACAGGCTCCAAAGAGAAAGTGGATAAGCACTGAGAACTGTGTGAGAGGGAACCTGGAGAACGTGTTTCTGCAGTGCCCAAAGCCTTCCCTGAAGCAGATCGGCATCATTGCCAAGCAGCTTGGGTTGGAGAAGGATGTGGTCCGAGTGTGGTTCTGTAATAGGCACAAGAAAGGCAAATGATCCAGCATTGACTATTCCCAATGAGAATATGAAGCTGCTAGGTCTCCTTTCCTGGAAGGGCCTGTATTCTTTCCTCGGCCTCCAGGACCCCATTTTGGTGACCCAGGCTATGGGAGCCCCCAGTTGACTTCAGTCCATTTCCCTGAGAGTGAAGCCTTTCCCATTGTTCCTGTCAATGCTCTAGGCTCCCCCATGCATTCACACTGAAGTGTTAACCTTGCCTGGGGATAAGGGAAGCTGTGGCAACAGAAGAAGGGGTAGAGAACCTGTATTCACTGCAGCTTTGGGGTTAATTTCCTTTACTGAGGCAGGATCAAAAGTACAAAAAGGGGTGGGGGAATATGAAGTTCAGTGTCGCTGTTGATCATGAGCCCATCATCATTTTGTATTTAAATAATAAAGCCTGGAACAAATTACATAGCTAAAAAAAAAGTTCCTCCAAATAGGGTTAGAAAAAATCTAAATGTTGTGCACTAGACAGACAGCATATTAAAATACAGAAAAACATCATTAATTTTCATGTTTTTAATCTAAACAATTTAGCTAGTGCTTTTTGTTGATTTGAGACAGAGTCTATGTTGCCCTGACTGTAGTAAAACTCAGGAGACCAGAGTAGCCTTGAACTTATAGACATCAGCCTGCACATGACTGCACACTTGCAAGTTACTAATATTTTATACACAAATGGGCATTTATGTTCTTACATATTCATTGGTGACACAGTTGGCAGAACAATGCATGAGGTAGACTCTGGGAGAGGAGTGAAAGTCCTGGGGTGTAGAGAGGTCAGCAGGAGACCCCACTAGACTGCTCATGAGCCTATTCACTTGAAAATTTAAGCATGTAGGTGACATTAGAGTTTTTAAAGGCATGGTTAAGGCATTCATGGTCTACATTACTAAATATGAACTATGTTTAAAATTAATATATCTAGTGCAGACTGAGGCAGCTTCAAAATATTCCATCCAAGAAACTCAACGTTGAAAACAATAGCAATACCTGCCCATCCAATAGAATAACCACTTCTACTCTTTGTCAGCTAGACTAGAATAAAAGCAATAACTAATTACACCATCTCTTACCACTAAACTGAATTAAGATTTGAAAAAGGAATTATTATCACTGCTGTACTAATATTTTGAGCACAGGCAGGCATACACACACCAGGGTGTATACCAGAAGTTAATGACCAGTATCTTCTTCAACTCTTCTCCATATTGTTATTTTTTATGCATTTTTAAAGTTTATTTTGCCAAGCATGGTGGCACATACCTTTAACCACAGCATTACCAAGGCAGAGGAAGGCAAACTTATGTGACTTCTTGGGCAGCCTGGTCTACAGAGTGAGTTCCAGTCCAGTCAGGGCTACACAGTAAGACCTTACACATATACACACTGTACTGTGTGTGAGTTTGTGTGTATGTGGATTATTCAGAGGAGCTGGTTTTCCCCTTTTACCTGGTAGATTCTGTGGGACTGGATCAGGTTGTCCCTGTACCCACTAAGTTACTTTACTCACTCTCTAACTTATTTTTTGAGACTGGATCTCTCACTGAATGTGGCTGGGCAATAAGCACCAGGGGCCAGTCTCCGTATCCACCTATCACTGGATTTACAGGCTCTCTCTCTCTCTCTCTCTCTCTGTGTGTGTGTCTGTGTGTGTCCCCAAACTCAGGTCTTCACACTTGTAAGGCCTGTGTAATAATATACACAATAACATTGTATAGACAGATAATGAGCATTTACTTACATATTTGGGGATTCTGATAAAAATACAAAGCATATGTCCCCCATCCTCCAAAAATTACCCATCTGATTTTACTCCTTTGACCCAATTCTATAACAGAATTTGAATTTATGTTATTCCCATATTATTTAGTGTCATTTGGCAACTTGGAATTCTATGTCTCTGTGGTTACTTCTAGATGCTCTTGGAAGTTAATTTTATTGACTAAAGAATTACTTCTGGACTGTTATTAACTAGAACCAGGGATTCTACTCTCTAAAGATAGCTGATTAGCTGTAGGTGACCTAAAAGTCTATGCACAATGTTTAAATCCCTCTCATGTTATTCCACTGAAAAACTGAGCACCTATGATTAGATCTAGTTAGCAACAGAATGAAGGAATACATAGTCTCTGGGAGATGCATATACAATTCCTGAAAGCTGACTCTGACTCACAAAGTATCCATAGAACTAGATGAGAAATACTACAAGAAATCAAGTGGCAGATCATCAGCTGTGTCATGTCACATCCTTGACTTAACAGTATCAGACCTGAAAAGAAGCAGCATCTAAAGTTTTCTTTTATGAAAAACATTGCAGACTATGCAATCCAGTAAGAAACTTTTGTACCAAATGTGCTAATTCACCAAATTTATTTTTGAACATCTAGAACACCAGATTATGACAACTAAAAACAAAGCACCCAAAATTGCTACAAGGTAATACATGAGCAGAAATTGAAGGCAAATACTCACCTAATAAAACTACATCAAATTGTTGAATCACAGGTAGAAACAGTCCTCCATTGTTAGTGGGAGTATAAGCTTGTTTACCCACTTTGGAATGCAGTATGGCAGTTTCTCAAAAACTGAGAATCAATGTCCCCAAAGACCTAGCAATAGCACTTCTGGTTGTATACACTTAAGAGGCACATTCACACTCCAAAGGTGTGAATTAGCTCAACTATGTTCATAGCAGCATTATTTGTAATAGCAAGAACCTGGAAAAAAACCTAGATGCCCCTCAACTGAAGAATGGATTAAAAAACTTTGGTATAGCTACACAATGGAGTACTACTCAGCAGTAAGAAAAAGTGATATCCTAAAATTTTCAGGCAAATGGATGGATTTGGAAAATATCCTCCTGAGTGAGGTATCACAAACCTAGAAAGATAGGTAGAGGTTGTACTCACTCATTAGTGGATCTGAACAAAAAGAAAAAAAAAAGCATGCCCAAGCTCTAAACCACAACCACTGAACAGCTTGGGATCTGAAACTCCTTGGACTGACACCTTGGATCCCAGTCCCCTTAGAGGAACACCTGACTCAGTCTCAATGTTGGGGAGAGAAAACTGGATCTGCCAGGAGTGGAGGCTGAATTGAACAATACTGGGACCTTGGGACCTTGGGACTTCCTGCCCATGCTGGGGAAGAGATGCTGAGATGTGGAGAAGAGAGAGTGACCTGATGTGGTGGGAGGGGGAAGGGACCTGAATAAGGAAGAAAATGTGATTTCTTTATTCATAATAAAAAAGTGAAAAAAGAAAGATATTCTATAGGTAGAGTCAGAAGCAATGCAATACAAGTGTCAAAGAAGGCACCTATAATAAAAAAAAAATCATGTTTATTAAAATGCCATTAAACTGTTCAGAAAAAAAAACATTTACAAAACTCTACAAAGTACAATAATAGCACGTCCCCAAATCACAACCAGTTCAATGTAACAGTGTTAATTGTATCACACGAAAAATGCACAAAAATTACACACATGTATTTAGTGTACCATACATTGCAGAGTACACAGGAGAACAGCATGCGTGTTCAGACAGGAAGGTCTGTGCTATGATCATTGCTTACAAAATACACTTTAGCACAGGCTGCTTGCACTAAGTATTGTTACTGAACACTAAGCTTTATAGAAGAGAACAAAATTAGTGTGCAAATAAATGATAACTTTAACGAGTCTTCTTCAGCAGCCACCAATAGTTTGTGCTCTAAATGTTTAATTGTAACATAAAAACTGATGTCAGCCGAAAGCCACTTAATTATCCACCCTTGTCTGTTGGGAGCTGCTGCACCTTAAAGATGGCGCTGGCTCCTGCCCCCCACCCTCCTAATGGCGAATGCTTCTAGTAATAATTAACTCCATCCATGGTATGTGCTGAATTGACTAGCTTGCTTCCGTGTGCGTGGCCCTATGGTGGAAGCCCACGAGGCTTTAGCTGAGTGAAGGACTTTGAGCTTAAAACTGGCTGGACGGGTTGGGAAGGGGGCTGCTGCTGCTGCTGCAAGAAGACTCTGTATTAATAAAGGACCTGGTCAATTGCCACAGAAGAATCCTGGTGTTGTGTCTTTTCCTGCTGGTCGGGGTTTGGCGCAGCACATTAGTCTAAACTACTTCTTGTCAATCTGACCAAGCTTTATGGAAAGATGTATTGTCCTTCCTACACATTTTAAAGAGACTATTATTTAAACCAAAACTATTTAGTAGGAGTAGTGGATGTAAAATAGAACAAGAGAAATAGAAATACATTGAGTTTATGCCCCAAAATAACATGTTAAAACAAACAACTGAGTAGATAGCAATGAGGGTGTCTTTGAAAAAGAGCATGATAAGTTTAGTAATTTGGACATTAATGAAAATCATACTCCATATTTTAAACAAGTACAGCAAAAATACAATATTTTAATTTTCCCTTGATCCTGTAAGAATAGTTAGCCAGGAAAAGATAAAGAACAAGGAAACAGGGATGTTTTAAAAACCTGCACTTATCTGAGTTTAGCTACTGGAAAATCATTACAGGATTAATAAGCCTTATTTGAGAATATAAATACACATTTTAGTCTGCTATAACACTGAGCACAAGTCTAAGAAGGACCTCACATCTTTTATAAGATTATTATCATTAAGACAAAAATACATTTAATTTTTATATGTTCACTAAGTTTAGAAACAGAAGTGCAATGACTACTCCTAAAAATATTTCCCCTTGAAACTTTCACCAAACCTAAATTCCCAGATATATTAAAAATAAATCAGTTTAAAAATATCTAGCAACAAAAGCTCAGGAAATTAAGGGAGGGCTCAGGAACAACGGCTATGTGAATAGTTTAAAAAATGTGGGTCAATTTGTATTTAAAACTTTTATATTAACAACTTGAAAGAAAAAGATTTCAGATGAATTTGAGAAGGCTATCCCTAGTAAAATATAATGTTACAAAGTTACAGGGCATTGTTTTGTCATTTTAAGACACAGTGGGCTTAACCCAAATAAGTTCAAGTTCAAAGTGATTATATATATTCAGTTTTAATCTGTTTTATCTTGGGCTGGTTGCTACATTTAAAGTTATCCTAAGTTTAAGCAACCATATATGACTTCAAAATGTTACACATCAGTTTCTATTTTTAAAGAAATACAAGTATATAACACAACCTCTTAATTTCTAAATGATAAAAATTCTCTCTCAACTACACATCAGAGAAGGAGATGGGGGATATTTGCCTGAGAACTCTGATAGTCACCTATTTCTCCATGCACAGAACTTTTTCAGAACAGGGAAGGAAGGCGCTGAGGATCACTCAAGCCCGGCCCAGCTGCGGGATTCACCACATGGGAGATCACCTGGGCCACCTGCACTCCGCATCCACGGTGACCCCTTAAGGCAGGGCAGCCCGCACTCACTGGTCTCCAGAGATGGAGATCCCAGCCACCCACTACCTGGCCTCCAGGGCTGCCTTGGTGACCTAGAACTGCATCAACTACCAGCAGGGGAGCCCCCCCCAAGGTGTTCCAGGTACAGACGGCCCAGCAAGCCAGCAAGGAGGATATTCCAGGAAGAGGGCACAAGTATCACCTTAAATTTTCTGTGGAAGAAATTAACCAGAAACAGATTACAGTGAACTGCACTGTGGAAGTTCTTTACCCTCAAATGGGACAAGGTGCTACACCAGAGGTCAACTTCACATTTGAAGGAGAAATTGGCAAGAACCCAGATGAAGAAGATAGCACATTTTATCAAAGACTTATGTAAATGAAGGAACCATTACAAGCACAAAACATTCCAGACAGTCATGGAAATGTGCCTCCATAGATGAAGCCAGTTCACCACTTAGCCTGTGTCGCCTATGGTTATATAATGTGGCAAAATTTGACTGAAGATATTTGGTATAAAATGGCACAAATTCAAACCGTCAAGCAAGTGCCGAGAAACGACGACTTCATTGAATTAGACTGTACCATTCTGCTCCATGACATCGCTTCACAGGAGATTATTCCCTGGCAAATGCAAGTTTTGTGGCATCCACAATATGGCACAAAAGTAAAACACAATAGCCATCTCCCAAAGGAAGTATGAGGGGAGTGAACCAAGACCCTGAAACCCAGATGAAACAGATCCATGCTCCTAATGATGTAGATGACTGTCCTCATTGGCATCCAGCCTAAGAAGCCAAATAAATCCCACGGCATCTCCCTGTCTTAGCTATAACACCGGGCCCATAGATTCCATCATACAGAGTACTACCACATAAAAATGTCTTTCCACCAGTGACAATACAATGTATATTCCCTAAAAAGTCCACTTCAAAACAAACAAATAAACAAACAAAAGAACAGGCATTTCAGAGAATGATTGATGACTTTGAAATTCAGACCCTGTCCAGGGGTGAGCAGATACTTGCACCTGTACCACCTGTCTGGAGAATCACTCCCTAAGACAGGGTCAATTCTGAGAGTCTGATCTCACAGTCTCCCTAGCAGACAAGACTCGGGTTTGGCTTTGAGGGGCTCCTCCAGCCACACTTAAAAGAGGGGACTTTGCACAGCCTGGCCCTACCTCTAGGGCAAACTGCATCATCAGAGAAGGACCGAGGCTTTGAAATTCAGATCCCTATACATAGCAGAGCCAGAGATTGAGCAGACCCCTTGCTCAGAGGAGACAGGAGACACACATACCCTCTTGCCACAACTGACTAGGAGCTGCTTAATCTTGAACCACCGAAGCCATGGGCAGACACCAGTGCAAAAATGCATATAATAATATAAAGAACAACAAGGCAACACCAGAAGAAACTGGTGGTTATACAACTGCAAGACCTGAATAGAGCAATCAAGAGGAAACAGAAGGAAACAACAACAAAAACATCTTTATGAAGATTATTGAATCCTTCAAAGAAGATATAAAAAATTCCCGTATATAAATAGAAGAAAATACAAACAGAAAATTGGAAGAGATGAACAAATCCCTGAAAGAAAACCAAGAACAGGTAAACCAAAAAATGAAAGAAACATTCCAGAAAATAAAAACTGAAATAGAAGCAATTCAAAAAGGACAAAATGGGACAATGATGGAAATAGAAAATCTAAAGAAAAGAGTTGCAACTACAGATACAAACATGACAAACAGAATCCAAGAGATGAAAGATAGAATCTCTGGAGTGGAAGACTCAATAGTGGAAATAGATACATCAGTCAAAGAAAATACTAAAACCAAAAAAGCCATAACACGAAAAGTTCAGGAAATCGGAGACACCATGAAAAGACCTAACCTGAGAATAATAGTAATAGAAGAAGGAGAAGAATACCAGCTCAAAGGCACTGATAATGTATTCACTAAAATCATAAAAGAAAACTTTTACAACTTAAAGAAGTAAATGCATATAAAGATACAAAAAGCTTACAGAACAGAGAATAGATATGACCCCCCAAAAAAGTCTGCTTTCCACATAATAATCAAGCCACAAAACCTACAGAACAAGGAAAATAATTTAAGAGCTGCCAAACAAAATGGCAGACCCCTCAGAATAACACCTGATTATTCAATGGAAATGATGAAAGCATGAAGGGCTTGGTCAGAAGTTATACAGACACTAAAAAAGCATGGCTTCCAGCCTAGAATACTATACCCAGCAAAATTATCAATCACCATAGATGGAGTAAACAAGATATTTCATGACAAAGTCAGTCTGAAACAATACCTACCTACCAATCTAGCCCTCCAGATAAATATTAGAGGGAAAAATCCACCCTAAAGATCCCAGATACACCCATGAAACCACAAATATTCAATAATACCACAGAAGAAAAGCCCAGAGAAAGGAAAAACTTACAAGCTACCAAAAAAAAATAGCAGGAAATATCAATCAGTGGTTACTAATATCTCTTAATATCAATGGACTCAACTCTCCTATAAAATGCCACAGACTAACAAGATGGATACAACAGCAGAAGCCATCCTTCTGTTACCTACAAGAAACACACATCAAACGCAAGGACAGACACAGGCTTAGAATAAAGGGTTGGGAAAAGATTTTTCAATCAAATGGTCCTAAGAAACAAGCTGGGGTTGCCATCCTAATATCTAACTAAGAAGACTTTAAGCTAAAAGCAATTAAAAGGGACCAAGATGGACATTACTTATTCATCACAGGACAAATTGGTCAAGAGGAGATTTCAATTTTAAATATTTATGCCCCTAATATAAGGGACCCTACCTATGTAAAAAAACACTGCTAAAGGTCAAATGCCACATCAATTCTCATACCCTAACAGTGGGAGACTTCAATACCCCAATGTCACCCCTGGATAGGTTAACCAGACAGAGACTCAACAGAGATATGAGGAGTCTAAAAGAGTTTATGATGCAAAGGGATTTAGTAGATATTTGCAGAACTTTCCACCCAAACTCAAAGGAATATATATATTTCTCAAAACTACATGAACTTTTTCTAAAATTGACCACATAATTGGTCATAAAGCAAATATGAATAGATACAAAAAAAATTGAAAAAAATCCCTTGTATCATGTCAGACCACCAGGGCCTAATGTTATAGTTCAACAACATCAAAAATCACAGAAAGCCTACAAACTCATGGAAACTAAGCATCACTCAGCTGAACCACCTCTGAGTCAGGAAGAAATTAAGAAAGAAATCAAAGTCATCTAAGAATTTAATGAAAATGAATCCACAACATACCCAAAATTTTCAGACACAATGAAAGCAGTCTTAAGAGGGAAATTCATAGCACTAGATGCCTATATCAAAAGCTTAGAGAAATCTCACACTAGAGAACAGCACAGCTGGAATTTTTAGAACAATTAGAAGCACACTCACCTAGAAGGAGTAGATGGCAGGAAATAATCAAAATTAGAGCTGAAATCAATACAAATGAAACAAAAAGAACAATACAAAGAGTCAATGAATCAAAGGGTTGATTCTTTGAGAAAGTCAACAACATAGGTAAGCCCTTATCCAAACTAATCAAAAAGCAGAGAGAGAGTATTCAAATCAACAAAATCAGTAATGAAAAGGGGGACATAACAACAGACCCCCAGGATACCAGAGAATTATCAGGTCCTACTTTGAAAATATATTTTCCACAAAATTGGAAAACCCAGAAGAAATGGACAACTTTTTGGTACGTATCATTTACCAAAATTAAATGAAGACCAGATTAATTACCTAAACAGACCTATAACTCTAAAGGAAAATACTTAAATATAATAAAGGTGATTTACAGCAAGGTCACAGCCAACAGTAAAGTAAATAGAGAAAAACTCAAAGCAATCCCATTAAAACCAGGAACTAGACAAGGATGTCCTCTTTCCCTTTATCTATTCAATATAATTCTCAAAGTTTTAGCCAAAGCAATAAAACAACAAAAAGTGATTAATCAGATACAAATCTGAAATTGATCAAACTATTTCTATTTGCAGATGATATGACTGCATAAATGACCTGCAAAATTTTACCAGGAATTTCCTGAAGCTGATAAACACATTCAGCAATGTAGCAGCATACAAGATTAACTAGCTCTGCTATATACTAAGGATAAAATGGGGAAAAAGAAATAAGGGAAACATCACCCTTTATAATAGTTTCAAATAGCTTCAAATACCTGGGTGTAATTCTAACTGAAGAAGGAGCATATCTGTTTGACAATATAGTAAAAATAGCACTTTTACCAAAAGCAATCTACAGATTCAATGCAATCTCCTTTAAATTCCAACACAATTTTCCACAAAATTTGAAAGAACAATTCCCAATTTTATATGGAATAACAGGAAAACCATGATTGCCCAAGCAATTCTGCTCAATAAAAAAGCCTCAGGAGGCATTACCATTTCTGAAATCAAGCTATACTATACAGCTATAGTCATAAAAACAGCCTGGTACTGGCATAAAAACAGACTTGTGAACCAATTGAATCAAATTGCAGAGCCGATCATAATCCACACACTTATGAATATTTGATCTTTAACAAAGAGGCCAAAAATATTCACTGGAGAAAAGATATTATTTTTAACAAATGGTGGTGCCTTAACTGGATGGTAGTATGTAAAAGATTGCAATTAGATCCAAGCCTATCACCCTGTACAAAACTCAAATCCAAGTGGATCAAAGACTTCAACATAAAAACAGCTACAGTGAACTTGATAGAAAAGAAAATGGGAAACACCTCCAACACATTGGCACAGGTTACCAGTTCCTAAATATAACACCAGTAGCACAGACATTAAGAACAATTAATAAATTGGACCTCATTATACTATGAAGCTTCTGTAAGGCAAAGTACATAGTCAATAAGACACAATGGTACCCTACAGAACAGGAAAAAAATCTTCATCAACCCTATATCTGACAGAGGACTGATCTGTAAAATATAAAGAGAACTCAAGAAACTAGAACCTAAAAACCTAAATAGCCAAATTAAAAAATGGAGTTCAGAGCTATAAAGGTAATTCTCAACAGAAGAATTACAAATGGCTGAAGGGACTTGAAATAGTGCTCAATATCTTTAGCCATCAGAGAACTGCAAATCAAAACAACTTTGAGATACCACCTTATACCTGTCAGATTGACTTTGATAAAAAAAAAAAGATGATATTCTATGCTGGAGAGGATGTGGAACAAGAAGAACATTTCTCCATTGTTGGTTGGAATGTAAACTTGTACAGCTATTCTGAAATGCAGTACAGAGGTTTCTCAGAAAAGTGGGAATCAATGTATCGAAGGTTCAAGCAACACCAATATTGGGCATATACTCAAAGGATGCACATTCATACCCAAAGGCATCAGCTCAAGTATGATCATAGCAGCATTATTTGTAATAGCAAGGATCTGGAAACAACATAGATGCCCCTCAACTGAAGAATAAAACACAACATCTGAACAGCTTGGGATAAAAAAGGACTTAAGTGAGACAGCCAGGGATTCTCCTAGGAAGAGAAAATGGAGAAGGTCCCATTAGCAAATTGAGACCATAACAGGTAGTAACCAAAGAGAGGTGGGAACAAATCATGAGAGAAGGTGATGGATGGTTGAGTGATAGGTGCAACAGAGAGGGAGAGAAAAGAGATAGATATCTTGACAGTGGAAGCCATTACAGGGTTGAAAGGAGACTGGGTGCTAGGGTAACCTCCAGGAGCCCACATTATATCCCTGGGTAGGTTTGCAACCAATAATGTAAAGGGTACCTAAACAGGACGCCCCCTATAATCAAATAAATAATTATCAGAAGTGTCATCATAGAACCTACACCCAACAGTGAATGGAGGTGGAATCAGAGATTCATGGATGAGCACTTGTCCAAGCTCCTCTTAGAGTTGGAGAGTGGGGTAGAAGAGTCTATATAAAGAAGGAGATAGGGAGTAAGAAGAAGAAGAGTCCAACAGAGATGGCTGGCTGGAGCTGTGGGGAGCTCACTGATTCTAGAACTGTCCCTGGGGAACCATAGGCCAAAGAGCTACTCCCTCTAAGGGTAGGCAACTGTTGATAGACATGGGCAGTCATATGTGGAGCCTTCAGTAGTGGGATCAGACTATGTTCCTGTAAATGGGCTGGCACCTTAGAGCCCATTCCCTACAGAGGAATGCCTAACCCAGCGTTGATATTAGGATGAGAAAACTGAACCTCCCTTGAGTGGTTGCACCATGCTGAGCTGACCCACATTGGGACTTCCTGCCCTATTTGGAGAGAGGATCCAGGAATGGGGTTGGGCGGGGGCTGGAGGCAGATTGGGAGGGATTGGAAACAGGAAAGTATGGGTGAACATGGAGATACATAGAAAAATACTTTTTGTTTTAATTTAAAAAAAGAACAAAATTTAAAAATAAATCAATATGGCAGTTCTTCACAAAACTGGGAATCCATCAAAACCCAGCTCTATAACTCTTGGGCATATACCCAAAAGATGCTCAATTATTCCACAAAGACACTTGTTTAATTATGTTTATAGAAGATTTAAAGTTAAGAGCCAGGAACTGAAAACAAACTAGATGTTTATAATCTGAGGAACGGATGAGAAATATGACACATTTGCCCATTAGAGTATTCCTCAGCTCAAATTAATGGAACTAAAAAAAAAAATTCTGTGTGAGGTAACCCAGGCCAAGAAAGAGTACAATAATATGTACTAATTCATAAGTAGATATTAGCTGTAAAATAAAAGATAACTTTACTATAATCCATGGACCCAGAGAGAAAAAGTAACAAGGAGAGTTCAAGTGGGAGGCAAGGAAATGTTCTTTGGAAAAGGAAATAGAGATTTTATGAGTGGACAGGGGGTGTTTGGGGTGAGAACAGAAAGAATCACATTGCAAGGGAGGGAAAGAACAGAATAGTAAAAAGACTACTGAAAAATGGATTATTTCAGGGTCAGGTAAAAAACTTGGACAAGGAAATCTACAAGGATGACTCCAGCTAAGACTCTTAGCTACAGCTAACAAATAGCCTGAACTGTTCATTTCCTGTGACCAGTAAAGACTTCAAGTGAAGTGATTTAGGACACCAACTCAGCCAGCCACATACACTTTAACCTACAGGCTGTAGTTTGGTTTCTATTGTTCAATTACTTTTGGTTATGTGACCTAAGATTTAGAGTATTTTGGCTCCTTAGTGAGATTCTTTTTGAGAAAACAATTTTTTTAATTGCAAGAGGCTATCAATCAGAGAGAGTTTCTAGGTTATATATGGGATGTGAGTCTGCTTATACATTCAGTTGTAAGAAAGAAAAGAAGAATTAGGCATGGAGTTCACAAGCAATTTAAAATAATTGAATAAAAATTGCAAATTTATTTTAAAGAATATAAATTTTAAAAAGAGTGCAGGTATGCTTCATGCATTTTTTAGCTCAGAGCAATGAAGGAGGAAGTAGCTATATGTCTGTGAGTTCAAAATATCATGGATTTTATAGAAGGTCCTAGGCAAATACCCATGCCTTGTGAGGTCTTCACACAAAAAAAATGACTACCTGGATTTCAGACATGAAAAAGTCAGTGGCTCCATTTGAAGGAGACTCTAATACAATAGAATAAAGAAGTAATAGTCCACAGGATCAATCCCATACTATAACTGCATAATACAAAATTAGCTTGCTGTTACATTGCACTTAATATTTGTATTTAATTCTTTATTATGAGAAGTTAGTGTATCTTTTGAACTAGGTTTTGGGAGTGTTATTTTTTTCTGGAATGTTTTATTTTCCTCATATAATTAAGTGAGTTTTTGTCTGGTCTAAAGAAGATGATGTAGCATTTTGGGGCAAAGATGAAGCCAAGAATTGCTGCACTAGAAGCCAAGATACTGAAGGCTTCCATAGCTGCTATGACCTTCCCCTTTGTGCTGTGGTAGACAGGGAGGAAGGTAATCCAAACACAGAAGAACACCAGCATGCTGAAAGACAGAAATTTTGCTTCATTGAAAGTGTCAGGCAGATTTCTGGACAAGAAAGCCATGATGTAACTTCCAAGTGCCAAGGAACAGAGATATCCCAGGACACAATGGAAAGCAATAGCAGAGCCCATGTTGCATACAATGATAATGTGTCCATAATCAGAATGAGCATCTTCCTCAATGAAGGGTGGAGAGCTTCCTAGCCAGATTCCACAGAGAACAAGTAAAATGAGGAAACAGATGGGAATAATGAAGTTTGGGGCCCTTGATACTATTAACCACCTCACCATTCTTCCTGGAAAAGTAACCCTGAAGGCAATAACTACAGTAATAGCTTTGGCCAAAACTGTGGCAAGAACCACAGTAAATGCACCTCCAACTGTGGTTTGCTGCAAGATACAGGTGATGCTGTTGGGGTGGCCAATGAAGAGCAAAGGGCAGAGGAAACAGATGGTGAGTGTGAGGAGCAAGGTATAACTTAAGGCCCTGTTATTTGCCTTCACAATGGGAGTATCTTTATATTTTATAAAGACTCCCAGAACCACAGCTGTGAATGCAGAGAAACACAGGGATATGCTGGTTAAAATCACCCCTAAGGTTTCTTCATAAGATAGAAAACTGACAGATTTCTGTAGACAGTAGTTCTTCTCTTTGTTGGCAAAATAATTTTCTGGACACTTCACACACTCATCAACATCTGGAAAAAAGTGAATTTATGATTATATAACCCCTCTTTTGTTATTTTTCCTTTTCTTTATCATTAGACTATTACCTAAGAAACTTTCAATTTTTATTTGAGATAAATAAGTTCACTAGTGCCTTTTTTGTCAACATATTTGGTGAAAAACATGAATTTTTTGTCAGTGACAGAGAAATATTGGAATAGTCTTAGGTAATAAAAGAAGACATTAATGCTGAATTATTAAAAATTTAGGTATTTTATTTGAAAAATATTGAGCTATATGTGTTATATTTTTATATTTTTTTTATTTCTTAGAAACAGAATGCATTGCCAGACATTTAGTCTTATGTTATCGGTAAACTTTGTTAATATATTTTTAATTTTAGTAGATTGAAATTTATTTTTAAATAATATTTTCAATATTTTATTCTTTAAGCTGTCTTCACAGGTTAACTGTCAGCCTAATATTTCAGATTTTGTTATTTATCTATCTTCTTGGAGGTGTTCTTTTTTTATAGGTGTTTGTTCTTTTTAATTGCATGTTTTACATAACATATCTCCATCTGTTACTAAAAGCCCATGGTACACTATATAGTAATATTTTATATTAATCTAGCATTTAAAATCCTCTGCATAATTGCCCTATAGTACAACACACAATCATTGATACTTTCAATTTTGCTATGCATACTTATTTTGAACTACATACTGTTGTAAAGTATAAATATAAAACAGGAAACCAGCAGAATTAGGTGCAGGTAAGTGCCACTTATACTATATATAGATAGATAAAGTGTATACGTGTCCTGACAGTTGAGAATTCACTTCATATCATACCAAAGATAAAAATTAATGGAACAGAGTACAAATATTAAGAGTCAGATGTGGTGGAACATAAAATAAAACAATGATATCAATGCACAACCATACGTTTTCAAATATTTATAGTTATGACACCATGTGTACATTTCCTGGGTGATCTTAGGCCCCCAAAAGTCCCAAAATGAGGGTGATATTGACAGAAAATTCCACAATTATCTGAGGAGATATTGGAACTTAATAACTGCTAGCAAAGGAAGAGTCAGATTTCTTTAAGAGTATGACTCCTGATAGGTGTACCATATTCCTTTGCAAGTTAAACACCTAAGTGTATTTGGGTAACACAAATTGGAATGGATATTTGTTTGTTTTGTAAGAGAGAAAAAAGAAGTTATAGATTTAGAAAGGTAGGAATAAACCTAGAAGCATTTTAAGGTGAGATGTGATTAAAACATGTAGTATGAATTTTCCTAAAATATAAAAACATTATTTAAATTAATTCAGATTTGATATAATTCATAGATAAACTTTGTTAATAGATATAGACATACTGTCTTTAACAACATTTTATTCACCATAGAAGGCTTCAATAATTTGTTCATGACGAATTCTTCTAAATGAAGTTCCATAGTCCATTTCAAGCCTTGAGTAATGTTATAGCTGTATATTTTACAGTATTCACAATTTTCTGAAGTTATTTTTTCAAATACTGATAAATGGAACATGATAGGACAATATTCTTATTCACTGAGGAAATTTGAAATTTTAGCTATATTGCATTCTACATCTATATATCTGAAACCAAACACAATTTTTCAGTCTCATGATCTGTATAAAAGATGGGCTAGGTGGAATAGTTATTAGATGCATTAAACAAAAAATTGGTGCATCCTAAATGTGATTAAAATACAGTTTGAAAACATAAAATGTGATTCTTATAATTATTTATTTAATTTCATAGTGAAATGAAGCACATTATTATATGCAGAATAAAATGTTTTCTTTAGAAAACAACATATGCAGTAAATCAAAATTTCAATCAATATATAAATTCCAATGTGAATGTTTGCTATTTCAAGGGGCCTATAATAAACTGTGACATTATATGCACTAAAAATATAAAAGAAAAAATGTCTATTACTTTCCTCCAGTTTTTCTGTTTTAAATTCTTTTAAAAATATTAAAATAAAATAAAATTCTATATATCGTTCACATCATGAATTTGATCTCACTCTTTCTCTGTTCATTTGCATCTGTCCTCTGCCTCTGCACTCCCCAAAATAAAACAAAAATTCAGGACAAAAATGAAAAAATTAAATAATAACAATTTTAAAAGGAAAATATTAAAAATTTCATCATGATAGGTACAGTGAGAACCAACATGTCTCACCATATATCCTTTTGACCAAACATCTCTAATCTCAATTGTTCATTGCATAGTGTCATTGGTCTGGTTAGAGGTCCCTGGTCTCCACTAAAGAATCAAAGTTTTATACTTGCTTAAGAATTCTAGATTACTGTGAGGGAAAAGGTAAGTTGTTTGTAAGCCCATGCTTACCTGTCGCATTGGAAATCTCATTGTCTGGACAAGGAGTGCAATCATAGCAGCAGACAGCCTTGCCCTCTAGGGCAGCTTTCCTGAATCCAGGACCACAGCTCTCACTGCACACAGAATGAGGAATCTGGGAAGAACAAAGACTAAAGATTTTATAGGAAACCTGAATATGTAAAAGTTTTGAATATTATACAATTAATTTGCTTACTATTCATTGTATAAAAGAAGTTTTTTTTTTCATAAAAAGCTTAGACCATCCAAAATGTCCACACATTTACAGATTGATGAACTGATTTTCTTAGTGTTGGAGAATTTGGAACCCTGACAAAGTAGAAACAAGCCCATGGAAGCTCTGTCATTACTGAACTTACTCTGGCTCTGTACTTACTGACTGTTGTGTTTAGCAGCTTTTACTTACACAGACATAGTGTGTTTTAATTGTTCCAATGACAGAATTTAGGCTTATCATGGAAACAAACCATTACACATTTCTCTGAGGGTTTTATTTTTTGACAATTTTTCTTTAATTTTTTTACATGCCAATCACATTTCCCCTTCCCTCTCCCTCCTCTCACTCATTCCCTAGCTTTACCTCATCCTACTTTACTATTCCCTGCTCAATAAAGTTAAAGCTTCTCATGGGGAGTCAACAGACTGTCAGATATCAGGTGAGACAAACCAGACCCACCCCACCGTCTGTATCAAAGTCAGTAGAAAACATGTGGCTTGAGCAGTAGGTTGAGCCTCTAACAGTGAAACCAAGATTATCCCTACTACAAGAACTGGCTCTTTGAACCCATTTACTGAGGGGTCTTGTGGAAAAATATGGGGTGAAAGAGCCATTGTGAAGGTAAATGTCATCAATTCATTGATTGTTGTTTACAATGAATAAAAAGTATTAATTCCTCACTAAGTCTCCATCGTGATTGTAATTTTCTCATTCACAAATGCTCCTACACATTTGCATTTCCAAAAATAATGGACTGAGCTTTTAAACTGTCATCCAAAAAAGTTTTCTTATCTTATTTAAATTACTTAATTCTTTTTTTTTCAGCACACACACACACACACATTTCATGATGTTCTCTCTTTCCAGAGGTCTAATTGTAAACTGATAACTGTTTGAAGATGAAACATATATTTTAGCACAGGATGAAAATAAACCTTTCAACGGTTTACAGATATGAAATAAATTCTGATAGACACTAGGTGTTAAAAAAAATGGCCCTCAGAGATATAGATACTTAAATATTTATTTTTTATAGGTACCATTATTATAAAAGTTATTGAAGTTTTATGAAATACAGACTTGCTAGAAAAAATATTAGGTCATTAAAGTGGACTTTAAAAATTTATATACCTTACCTCAATTTCTCATTTTATTCTATTTTTGTTAATAACTGTGTATGCATGGGAACAATTCCTTTTAGGATTTTACTCTATACAAAATTCCCCCTTGATTTTATACTTTCTGACTATATACTTTATACTTTATACTTTATGACTCTTAATAAAAACAAATTCTTCACATTAATTTTTTGTTTATGCAGTTTGGCCACAGCAATAATACATAATTATTACATATTTATGGACTGTTAAGTTACCAAGCAGATATTTTCTCCAATACATTGAACTGTTAGACATTTTACAGATTGAGATTTCCTCTTTACAGATATCCCACATTTGTGTCTAGTTGAACTTAAAAAACCCATAAATAAATATTAAAAAAAACATTACATAAAGTAAAATACTTCCATTCATTGTCAAGAAATGAGAAGACAACCTATTGTTTGTAGCTTGATGGTATTTCCTATAGTTTATTTTTATAGTGAAAGGCCTTGAGAATAAAAAAAATCATGACAATGAGAAATATATTTATATTTTCATAAAAATTAAAAATCATTGAGATAACAAATAACATACCTCAGAAAATGCTTTTGGCCATTTCATCATCTGCTCATATAAAGACAACTGTTGCTGTTGGAGAGTATTTGGGGAAAAGGTTCCTACTTTCACCTTTAGTCCAAGACCCTTTGGAAAATTCCAAAAGTTGAAAATGTCATATTCAGCATCTGAATTTTTTTTCCAATCTAAAGCCATGTTGTGTTCCAAATTAATCTTTCTCAGAAAGTGGTGAAGCTGAAAAGCATGAATTTTGTTAAAGTGCATTCAAGAGGTAAAACAGAACTATTTTACAGTGTTTTCCCCATTGGCCTAATCCCTGATATAAAATATAACATTATTACATCTATCGATGAGATTTCTCAGTGATAGCCTTGGTGAGTCGAATTCCATTCTGTATTTGAAAGGACAATGATCTTCAAGAAAAAACTTATACTAATCTGAAGTAAGAAATCATTGATAGTTCACTAAAACAAACTTTAAAAACTGACTTGTGGATCAATGGAATCAAATAGAAGACCTAGGCATTAACTAACAAACCTATGAATACCAGATTTTCAGCAAGGAGGTCAAAAATATTGAATAGAAAAATATAGTATCTTTAACAAATTGTGTTTGCATACCTGGATGACAGTGGATAGGATAATGCAAATACATTCAAACCTATAACCCTGCACAACACTCAAATCAAAGTGGATCAACAACCCCAATATAAAGCCATCTACACTGAACTTGATAGAAAAGGAAGTGTGAAATACCCTCCAATGTATTGTCACAGGCAACCACTTCCTAAATATAACACCAGTGGCACAGACACTAATATCAGCAATCAATATGTGGGATCTCCTGAAGCTGTGAAGCTTCTGTAAAGCCAAGGACACAGTCGTTAAGACAAAATGACAGTCTACGAAATGGGAAAAGATTTTCACCAACCCTACAAGTGACAGAGCACTAATCTCTAAAATACATAGAAAACTCAAGAAACTAGAGCCCCAAACCCTGAATAAGCCAGTCAAAAATGGGGTTCAGAACTAAATAAAGAATTCTCAGTAGAAAAATTACAGGTGGCTGAAGACACTTGAAAAAATGCTGAACATCTTTAGCCATCAGAGAAATGCAAATCAAAAGAACTTTGAGATACCACCTTACTCCGGTCAGAATGGCTAAGATTAAAAACACAGATGATAGCCTATGCTGAAGAGGATGTGAAGAAAGGGGAACATTCCACCATTGTTGATGGGAGTGTAAACTTGTTCAGCCTCTCTGGAAATCAGTATGGTGATTTCTCAGAAAACTGGAAATCAATCTCCCCAAGGATCCAGCAATACCACTATTGGGCATATACCCTAAAGATGCACATTTACACCCCAAAGACATTAGCTCAACTATGTTTATAGAAGCATTATTCCTAATAGCAAGAACCCGGAAACAATATATATTCTCTTCAACTGAGGAATGGATTAACAAACTGTGGTACATCTACACAATGGAGTAATATTCAGCAATAAGAAAAATTGATATACTAAAATTTGCCAACAAACGGTTGGATTTGGAGAATATCCTCCTGAGCGAGGTCTCACAAACCTAGAAGGATAAGAAGGGGATGTTCTCACTCATTAGTAGATTTTAACCAAAATCACTCTTTTATCATTGAAAGATGTTGAGTGAACAAAGTGATTTAAAACATACACATACACAAAGCTAAACAAAACAGAACTTCTGGTTTTTCTCTAGAAGGTTTAGTTAGCAGAAATTTGTGGTGGCCATAGTGCATCCATAATTAACTATGACCTACTGTGCTTCTTTATCTGTACCTGATGCTAACTTGGCTTGAGAAACATTAGATTTTTTTTGTATGTTTCATGTATTTTAGAGAAAGGGGATTTATTACTGTATGTGCTTTTTTTGTTATCTGCTCTGAATGTTTTGATTTTTTATATAATGTTTGATATTGATTTTCAAAACACAATAAAAAATTAGTCAAATTCATTTACTTTTGGAGTATATTCAGAATTTCAGTGTAAAATGAGGGTAATTATTAATAAAGGGTGCTTTACATCAATATTTAGATGTTAATAAGATGTTGTTATAAGTTGTGTTTTTACTGCTCATAAGGATCTAATTCCATTAGTACTATTTAGTGAAATACAGAAGAATTCTCAACTTTTCTTATGTTATTTGTTTCAAGGAGAATATTATGAGATAATGTGTTGTATAAATGAAATACTGACTAGTCAGAAATCCTCCTATTCACTTACACCCCATTTCTCAATGAGACTTCCATATGAATGAGCATTATCTTCTGAAAATGTCAAAATTTATAGACTTTCTATTTTAGCAAGATATACTGAAATTTACAATAGCTTATTTGATGCCTTAGAAAATTCACAAACTGTCACATTGCTGACATCTGAACAATAAATCAGAAATTACCTGCCATGGAAAAAAACTCATTGTCTTTCCATTTATATTTTGCTGTAATTGTACTTGCTCAAGATTCAGCTCATGAAGACTATGGGCTACAGCATGGACAGCTTTGTATATATTGTAACTCTCTTCACTCATGGCCATGTTAAAAATGTGCCTCGGCAAAAATTCCAAGGAAGCATTGGGTTGGCAGATCTCTAAAAGTTGACAATCAAGCTCAGATAATGGGCATTTGAAGAATAAAAACCATAATTTAGGAAGATAATTGTCATCTGGGTACTTATACGGATTAACTGTTCTAACAAAATTGGTAAAGTCAAACATCTCCTTATGATGGTGTTCAAAAATGAGACTCCCATGAAAAGAGTCTATCATGAAATAATCAGCATGGTTGGTCATATCCCAATTAGTATTTATAACCCAGACTTTTTGTGTCAAAAATTGCTGCCCTAGATTTCTCATTATGCCTTGTAGAGAATCAGAGTCACCATAAATGATAATGACATTGGCCAGTGATTCCTGGATCTTCCCCAGATTTTTCCAGAATTTATTGGAAAATGAAATCCAGGTGGCAGGGATCATTTCTACAAAAGCCAGGCATATGCTACTACTCTCCATCTTTTCTCTAAGATCTGATAGCATCTGCGTCCCTCTGTGGTCATCTGGGAGGAGCAGACCAACCCAGGTCCAGTGGAAATGAAGCAACAAAGAGACAATGGCCAGTGAAAGAAATGTGTCTTTGGGGGCCATCTGGTAGACAGAAGAAAACTGAGCTTGGTCACTCAAGATAGGATCAAAAGGCCCAAAAGTAAGCTGATGAAGAAAACAGAAGGGGAAAAAGAGAAAAAACATTGGCTTCAAACATAATCTCAATTAAAAGAAACAAATGAAATTGCTCAATTTCAACTTACTTTCATTATGATTTTGAAGACTAATGTCTCTGAGTTTTCAAAAAATGTTACTCAAATACATGGCAGTTTTAATAACAATCTTGTCTATTACAGTATATATATTTTTTGTTTCAAGCAATATACATGTGGGTATATCAGCATGTGACTAGAAAACTGCCATGTATAGTTGTATATTTCAAGTGTCCCTCTGTATTTTCAAAGACAGCTGTTATTATCAACAGAGATCTAGCCCTTTTTTCTATATCATAACTCACTTGTGGGAATTTGTAGAGTTGCAAGAAGGTTCCTATGTGGGCAGATGTTGTCCATGAAGTTCCAGTGAGCACAGCAGCTGCCTTGTTCTCCTTTATACAGTTGTAATTAGAAAGAGGATAGCTCAACCCTGTGAGCCATGTAGCCACATTCATAAGAATTTGTATGTCATTGTATGGTAAATTATAGAAATCAAACCCCAGAGATATGTTTGATAAAAGGTGTGGGTTTCTGTTGATTTCTTCAATAGCAAAAACTAGGGCCAGAAGAAACTCATAGTTTCTAAAATTATACCTGCAAAGATAACATGAAAATATACAAGAGAAAATAGAATATATACATTTATAGATTTAGTTCATTATTTTTTCTACTTCAAATGTCAGTGTTTTCCTAAAATCTTTGCTTAATAATTTTCTACAAATGAGTGGAATTCAGGTGAGCATATTATGTTGTTAGTATTAATTCAGATCTTTTAAGTATTGCTCTAAATTTGAGACTTCCAAGAAAGCTCTCTTTGTATCATCCTTTATAGTTGATACACTAAGTTTACTCTAGATTTGAACAAAGATACTCACAAAATAACATCTATTGGATCATATAGCTTACCACTTTACTTTCTATAGTTTAAATAAGTTCATAAGCTTTTATTAATACAATAAATTTCTTTAAAAATATTATAATTAATGAAAACAAAGTTAACACCAACCCTCCTAAAAATAGTAGTCATTTTTGGAAAATAATATTTTTGTATGATTTTATAATATTTCTGTGTCATTTATATTTATATATGTTACACTCTGTGTAAAATTACAAGAATTTAAAAAATTATGTGTATAAGACAAAGCACAACCTGTAGGATCAATCTTAGCTTTTCAAGTAGTTTACTTTCAACACGCTCTCTTTAGCATTCCCAACTTGTGTTAGTGTCTCCATCATATACTTCCAGAGCTTTTTGTGTATATTTTCTCATTATAGCGTATGATTACTGGATCACATATGCATACTCATGTAGTTTCTGGGAATCTGAACTCTGGGTATCTCATTTGCATCTGAATCCTTTTGCTTTCTGAGACATCCTTTATCTTAATATCAAAGTTTGTAATTCAGAAAAGATTGTTTTAAAAAGCAAAACAAACCTGTGACAGGCATTGGAAACTTTTATTTTAGTTGTTTGTTAGAGGAATTAAATAGATTTCACCCCCCAAAGCTACTACTACTAGCTTTAGTGGCTTCCAGAAAACAACAACAACAACAACAAAAAACACAAGGGCCAGTTGCTAAAGACACCACACAATTCAGAATTAGGATGAGGAAAATCAATATATATTTGACATGTAACATCCGGACCAAAAAAAGCTATCACAGTAACATTAAGAGCCATGCAAACTCCTTATAGAGCCAAGCAAGCAGGAGTTTTATTCAGCAGTAAGTCAAATGAATAACTACAAAAATAACAAGGGAAAATATTTTGATAGGTGAATTATGTGACTGATGACTTAGATTGCCTAATTAGATTTAAAATCTGCTTGATAGAAAAATATTTAGGTTCCTTAATATATGTTCAACCATCTACCTGTGACTGGTGAGGCCATTAAAGGTAGAAGTAATTAAAATTTGCTACTTCTCTAAACCAGGATAAACTCTAACTGTATTATAAATACTAATAATTATATCCACATATGAGTATTATTTTACCCTGTATTAGAGAAGCTACACTATCCAGCCTACACACACCATTGCAGAGATAAGCTAGCCATATTGTGTCTCCTTTATATTACTGCATTAACTGTAGAAATCCTATACCTAATGCTCAAAGAACATTTTGAAAGAAGTTATAAAACTCATTAATTAAGTTAAAGAACAAGGATATTTCTTGTAATATTTGTTCAAAAATATAAAAGGAGGAGATGAATTGGTGTGAGGGCAGGGAATTTGTAATACTTGAAGAGATTTAAGGATCAGTATAATTGAGATGTTACTTAAAATTCACTTTGAGTTAACATGATATTGTATTTTGTAAATTTTGTAAATTTCTTTGATTCTAAAATATTTTATAGTATGATAATTTTGGGGTTTTATAGATAAAAAATATTTTTATCTTTATATAGACACATGCAATATAAACACATGTAATACATAAAAACATGAAACACTTGGGCGCTTGATCTTTCAGTCACACCATGTCTTTTTTTTCTTTCTTTCTTTATTCATTTATTTATTTTACATGAAAAAAGAAAATTATTTACTAGAAAAATAAATAAAAGAGACTGACAAGAACAAAAAGAAATATATAACAATGCTTTTGTGTAGAATGAAGAGTTGAGGTCTAATGAACAACAGAAGACTATTTTAAATATAATATTCAGATCCCAAGCTATTCAGAGTTTGTGGGTTGCAACTTGGGTATTCTTTATTTTCTTTAGAGTCCACTAATAAGAGAGTAAAACCCCTGCTTATCTTTCTGGGTTTGTAATGTCTCACTCAGGTGGATACTTTCCAATTCTATCCATTTGCCTTCAAATTTTAGGATGTCATTTTTTTTTTCTTAATGCTCAGTAGTACTCCATTGTGTAGATGTCCCACAGATTGTTAATCCATTCTTCAATTGAAGAGCATCTAGGTTGTTTACAGGTTCTTGCTATTATGAATAATGCTGCTATGAACATAGTTGAGCTAATGCTCCAGGGGTGTGAATGTGAGTCTTCAGGGGATATGCTAAATAGTGGTATTGCTGGATTCTTGGGGAGATGAATTTCCATTTTTCTGAGAAACTGCCATACTGTATTCCAGAGTGGCTGAACAATCTTACACTCCCCCCAACGATGGACGATTTTCCCCCTTGTTCTACATTCTCTACAGCATAGGCTGTCATCTGTGATTTTAATCTTAGGCATTCTGACAAGTATAAGGTGGTATCTCAAAACTGTTTTGATTTGAATTTGTCTGATGAGTGAAAATGTTGAGCAATTTCTTAAGTGCCTTTCAGCCATTTGTAATTCTTCTACTGAGAATTTTCTTTTTAGTTTTGAACCCAATTTTTTAATTGTCTAATTCAGGGTTTGGGACTCTAGTTTCTTGAGTTCTCTTTATGTTTTAGAGATTAGTCCTCTGTCACTTGTAAGGTTGGTAAAAATTTTTCCCATTCTGTAGGCTATCATTTTGTGTTATTGACTGTGTCCTTGGCTTTGTGGAAAATTTTCATTTTCAGCAGATTCCACTTATTGATTGTTGATCTATGTGTCTGTGCTACTGGTGTTATACTTAGGAAGTAGTCACCAGTACGAAAACATTGGAGGGTATTTTCCACTGTCTTTTTTTACTGAACATGTAATAATGAATGATATTATTTTCCTTTTTTATTATGAATAAGGCCTCAATTTTTATCTATGTATCCTCTTAAAATAGTTGAGCTAATGCCTTTGGAATGTTAAAGTGCATCTTTACTGTCTATGCCACAGAAGCCTCTCAGTTTCAGGAGGTCCTACTAATTGAGTGTTGTTCTTAGTGTCTGTGCCACTGGTGTTATATTTAGGAAGTGGTCACCTGTGTCAATCCAATGTATAGTATTTCCACTTTCTCTTCTATCAAGTTCAGTGTGGGTGAGTTTATGTTGAAATCTTTGATCCACTTGCATTTGAGTTTTGTGCAGGGTGAAAGGCTTGAATTTATTTGCATTTCTCTACAAACTACCATCCAGCTATTTTAACACCAGTTGTTGAAGATACTATTTTTTCCCATATAATATTTTGGGCCTCTTTGTCAAAGACCAGGTATTCATAGGTTTTTGGGTTAATGTTGGGATCTTCAGTTCAATTCCATTGATCCAAAAGTCTGTTCTTCTGCCAGTACTAGACTGTTTTTATTACTGTAGCTTATATAGTATAACTTGAACTCAGGGATGGTGATGCCTCCTGACTTACTTTTGTTAGCAAAACTCTTTTGATTATCCTGGCTTTCCTGTTATTCCAAATAAAATTGAGTATTGTTCTTTTAAGGTCTGTAAAATATTTTCTTGGCATTTTGATGGAAAATGCATTGAATCTGTAGATTGCTTTTGTTAGTAGAATTTCCATTTTTACTATGTTGATTCTCCCTATATAGGAACATGAAAGATCTTTCCATTTTCTGATATTCTCTCCAATTTCTTAAGTGATTATAAGTTTTTGTCAAATAGATCTGTTACTTCTTTGGTTATAGTTACTCTAAAATATTTAATACTATTTGCAGTTATTATTTGCAGTGATGTTTCCCTTATTTCTTGTTCATCCTTGTTATCTTTAGTGTGTAAGGGGGCTACTAATGTTTTGAGTTAATATTGTATCCTGCTACTTTGCTGAAGGTGTATGTCCACTGTAGAAGTTAGCTAGTAGAATCTTGTGGATCACTTATGTATACAATCATATCATCTGCATATAGAGATAGGTTGACATCTTCATTTCTAATTTGTATCCCCTTAATCTTTCAATTTCTTAATGCTTTAGCTAAAATTTCAAGAACTATATTGAATAGATAAGGGGAGAGAGGAAAGCCTTTTCTTGTTCCTGATTTTAGTGGGATTGCTTTTGAGGTTTTCCTCATTAAGATTGACGTTGGCTGTCTGCTTCTCATAAATTGCCTTTATTAAATTTAGATATTCTTCCTGTATTCCTGTTCTCTCCAGGACTTTTATCCTAAAGGCATATTGGATTTTGTAAAAGGCATTTTCAGCATCTAAGGAAATGATTATTTTTTTCCTTCAGGTTTGTTATATGATGGATGACATTTACAGTTGTCTGTATGTTGAACCATCTGTGCATTTCCGGGATACAGCATACTTGGTCATGGTGAATACTTTTTTATATATGTTGTTGGATTCAGTTTGCCAGAATTTTATTGAGAATTTTTGCATCAGTGTTCATGAGGGAAATTGGTCTGTAATTCTCTTTCTTTTTTGTATCTTTGAGTGGTTTGGGTATAAGGGTAATTGTGGCCTCATAAAAAAGAGTATGGCTATGCTCTGGGCAGGAAGTTGTTTGTGCTGCAGCAATGGAGTGGCCAATCAGGGCCCAAGTTCAGGGACAGAATTCACCCTATGACCTGTCAGCTGTGCTTTCAGGAACTCCTCTACTTCCTTGCGGCTACTGTGCCAGTCCTCTCTGTGCAGACTGTGTTCCCCGCAAAGCCTAGTTTTTTTTTCTGTGGCATGAGCCCCGGACCAAGGGAACCCCCAGCTGTTCCCCCATTGCTACCCTGCCAGGTGTGATCTGGGCAGGCAGTGGTCTGCACAGCAGCAGCGGAGTTTCTGATCGTGGCCCAGGTTCAGGGACAGAGGAAGTACAGCTGGGTACCTTGGTCCTGGACACACACCTCAGCTGTAGGAAGCCTGGCTTCAGCCAGAAGCACTGTCTGCACAGAGAGGGACTGGCATAGTAGCAGCAGGGAAGCAGGGGAGTTCCTCAGAACACAGCCAGGGGATCAGAGGTCAGAACGTGAATTCTGCCCCCTGAACCCATGCCCTGAGATGGCTTCTTGGCTTCCATGCAGAGCACAGCCCACCCAGTTCCTGGCTGGTGTAATAGCATTGGCAAGAACAGCCAAGTCCCTGGGCACAGAGCTGAGGGGTGAGAAGTCAAGAAGGGATAACTGGGAAAACACTGCGACCTCACAAAAACAGCTGAACCTCTGAGCACATAGCTAATTAATAGCCTTCAGACCAACTCATGGGAAGCTGACCAAGAACTAACCAAGAGTGAATTGGAAAAACAATGGGCAGACAGCAGTGCAAAAATACATACAACAATACAAAGGTCAATAAGACACCACAAGTAGAAGCAAGTAGCTCTATAGCTTCAAGACATGAACATAACAACGAAGAAGGAACAGAAGAAAATTACCTTAAAAAAACTTTATGAAACCAATAGAAGCCTTACAAGAGGATATAAAAAACAGCCTTAAAGAAATAGAATAATGCAAATTAGAAGAGATGAACAAAGCCCAGAAAGAAAATAAAGAAAACCAAGAAAAAGAAAACAAACAGGTAAAAAATAATTTGCCAAGATTAAAAACCTAAAAAGAAGCAATAAATAAGGCACAAACCAAGACAAAACTAGAAATAGAAAACCTGAAAAACTGACTCAGATACAAGCATAACCAACAGAATCCAAGAGATGGAAGAGAGAATCTCTGGGGTGGAAGACTTAATAGTGGTAATAGATACATCAGTTAAAGAAAATATTAAAACCAAAAAGTCATAACACAAAATGTCCAGGAAATTTGAGATAACATTAAAAAGACCAAACCTAAGAATAACTGGAATAGAAGAAGGAGAAAAATACCAGCTCAAAGGCACAGAAAATAAATTCAACAAAATCATAGAAGAAAACTTCCCTAACCTAAGGAAGGAAATGCCTATAAAAATACAGGAAGCCTATAGAACACCAAATAGACTAGACCCACAAAAAAGAGTGCTTGCCGTACAATAATCAAGCCTCTAAACCTACAGAATAGAGAAAAATACTAAGAGCTCCAAAAGAAAAAGCTCAAAACACCTATAAATAGAGACCTATCAGAACAACACTCCACTATTCAATAGAAACAATAAAAGCAAGAAGGTCCTGGTAAGACATTATACAAACACTAAAAGTGCATGGACGCCAACCTAGAATACTGTACCCAACAAAACTATCAATCAACATAGATGGAATAACCAAGATATTTCATGACATAAACAGATTTTTAACAATACCTAACCACAAACCCTGCCTTGCAGAAAGCCCTAGAGGGAAAACTCCAGCTGAAGGAAAGCAGAAACACCCATGTAACCATAGACAATTGAGAAGCCCACAGAAGAAACCACCTCCCCCCAAAAAAGTAAATCCAAGCTACTACCAAAAATGATGGAAAATATTGATCATTGGTCATTAATATCCGTTAATATCAATGGGCACAATTCACTTTTAAAAAGACACACCCTAACACAATGGATACAAAACCAGAAACCATCTTTCTCCTGCATACAAGAAATGTACCTCAACTTTAAAAACAGACACAGTGTCAGAGTAAAGGTTTGGGAAAAGACTTTCCAATCAAATGGCCCTAAGAAACAAGTTGGTATAGCCATTCTAATATCTAACAAAATAGACTTTAAACTAACAATCAATAAAATGGTACTAGGAAGGTCACTACTTATTCATCTCAGGAAAAATTTACCAAGATGGAATCTCAATTCTGAATATGTATGACCCCAACACAAGGGCACCTACATATGTAAAAAAAAAACACTTCTAAAGCTTAAAGCCCATATCAAACCACACACACCAATAGTGGGAGATTCAGTGCCCCACTTTCAATCTTGTATAGGTCAACTAGACAGAAACTTAACAGAGAAATAAGGGATCTAGTAGAAGTTATGTCCCAAATAGACTTAGTAGATATATCCTGAACTCTATACTCAAACAAAAAGAAATATACATATTTATCAGCACCATATGAAACTTTCTTTAAAATTGATAACATACTAGGTCATAAAGCAAATATCATCAGGTTCCAAAAGTTGTATATAATACCTTGAAACACTTAAGATCACTTAGGTCTAAAGTTAGAGTTCAACAACATCAAGAATCACAGAAAGCCTACCAACTCATGGAAACTAAACATCACTCAAATGAACGACCTCTGGGTCAAGGAAAAAAGTAAATCAAAGAATTCCTAGAATTCAACAAAAATGAATCCATGACATACCCCAACTTATGAGATACAATGAAAGCAGACTTCAGAGGAAAATTCATAGCACTAGATGCCTATGTACAAAACCTAGAGAAATCCCACACTAGAGAACTAACAGCACAGCTGAAAGCTTTAGAACAATTAGAAGCGAACTCACCTAGAAAGAACAGATGGCAGGACATAATCAAACTTAAAGCTAAAATCAACACAATTGAAACAAAAAGAACCCTACAAAGAATCAATGAATCAAAGAGTTGGTTCTTTGAGAAAATTAACAAGATAGATAAGCCCTTATCCAAACTAACCAAAAAGCAGAAAGTGAGTATCCAAATCAACAAAATCAAAAACAAAAAGGGGGACATAACAGCAGACCCCAGAAAATCCAGAGAATTATCAGGTCATACTTTAAAAATCTATACTCCAAAACAATGGAGAACCTAGAAGAAATTTCTGGACAGGTACCATTTACCAAAATTAAATCAGGACCAGATTTAAGACCTAAACAGTCTTATAACACCAAAGGAATTTGAATCTCTGTTTGATTCATTGATTCTTTGTATTTTGCTTGTTTGTTTGTTTGTTTCAATTGTATTGATTTCAGCTCTAAGTTTGATTATTTCCTGCTATCTACTTCTTCTAGTTGAGTTTGCTTCTAATTTTTCTAAGGGTTTCAGCTGTCCTGTTAGTTCTCTAGAGTGGAAATTTTTCGGTTCTCATATAGGCATCTAGTGCTATGAATTTTTCTATAAAGACTGCTTTCATTGTGTCCCATAATTTTGGGTATGCTGTGGATTCGTTTTCATTAAATTCTAGGAAGATTTTGATTTCTTTTTTTTTTGTGGTTTAAAGAAGATAGTTTAATATAACTGGAATATTCACATATGTTGAAAGTGAATTTTCTTTCTTTCTTGTTCTTTTTTATTATGTTTAAAATCTTGTTTTTTAATTTATTCATTCCTTTATTCAAACTTCTTTCTATTTACTCAACTGCCCTTCCTAGTCACTCTTTCTTCTTTCAGTTTCTTCCTTGAATCAGAGGTGGTTTAGTTGAGTGATGTTTATTTTACATGAGTCTGTAGGTTTTAGGTGATTTTTGATGTTGTTGAACTCTAACTTTAGGCCCTGGTAGTCTGATATGATACAAGGAATTATTTCCATTTTTTGTATCTATTGATATTTGCTTCATGACCTATTATATAGTCAATTTTAGAGAAAGTTCTGTGTAGTGCTGGGAAATATGTATATTCTTTAGAGTTCTTGTGTATCTGTTAAATATCTATTAAATCCATTTGCATCATAACCTGCATTAGACTCCTTATTTCTCTGTTGTGTCTCTGTCTGGTTGATTCTTCCAAAGGTGAAAGTGGGGTATTGAAGTCTCCCATTATTAGGGTGTGAGAATTGTTGTGGTATGTGAACTTTAGTAGTGTTTCTTGGGTGCCCTTATTTTCGGGGTATAGATATTCAGGATTGAAATCTCATCTTGATCAATTTTTGCTGATATGAATACATAACATGTATTCTGGTCTCTTTCAATTGATACTAGTTTGAAGTCTACTTTGTTACATATTAGAATGGCAACACCAGCTTGTTTCTTAGGGTCATTTAATTGTAAAATTTTTTCCCAACTCTTTACTCTAAGCCTGTGTCTGTCTTTAAGTTTGAAGTTTGTTTCTTTTATGCAGCAGAAGAATGGCTTCTGTTTTTGTATCCATCATTTTATCATTTTAGTGTGTGCCTTTTTATAGGAGAATTGATTCCATTGATATTAAGGGATATTAGTAACAACTGATTTATCTTTCCTGTTATTTTTGGTGGTAGCTTGTATGCATTTTCTTTCTCTGGGCTTCTTTTCTGTGGGATTATTGATTGTTTATGGTTTCATGGGTGTATCTGGCATCCTTAAGTTGGAGTTTTCCCTCTAATATTTTCTGAAGTGATGGATTTGTGGATAGGTATAGTTTAAGTATGACTTTGTCATAAAGCATCTTGTTTACTTTATCTATGTATATTGATAATTTTTCTGGTATAGTTGTCTAGGTTGACAGCCATGCTCTTTTAGTGTCGGAATAACTTCAGACCAGGACCTTCTTGCTTTCATTGTTTCCATTGAATAATCAGGTTTTATTCTGATGAGTCTACTTTTATAGGTAAGTTGGCTTTTTTCTTTTGCAGCTCTTAATTTTTTTTATTTGTTCTGTTTGTTTTGTGGCTTGATTATTATGTGGCAAGTGGACTTTTTTGGGGGTCAAATCTATTTGGTGTCCTGTAAGCTTCTTGTATCATTATAGGCATTTTCTGCCTTAGGTTGGGAAACTTTTCTTCTATGATTTTATTGAATACATTATCTGTGCCTTTGGGCTTGAATTCTTCTTCTATTTTTATTATTCTCAGGTTAGGTGTTTTCATGGCGTCCCAGATGTCTTGACCATTTTGTGTTATGACTTTTATAGTTTTAGTGTTTTCTTTGACTGATGTATCTATTTCTGCTATTGAGTCTTCCATTCCATAGATTCTCTCTTCCATCTCTTGGATTCTGTTGGGTACGCTTGTATCTGTAGTTCCAGATCTTTTCTTCAGATTTTTTATTTCCACCTTTGCCTCATTTTGTGTCTTATTATTGCTTCTATTTCAATTTTAGTTCCTGGAATATTTCTTTCATTTTTTGGTTTTTCTTTTTTTGTTTTTCTTCTAGAATTTGTTCATCTCTTCCAAATTTTGTTTGTATTTTCTTCTATTTCTTTAAGGGATATATTTTAATATCCTCTTGTGAGCTACTATAATCTTCATAAAGGTGTTTTTCCTGTTGTTCCCTTCTTATTCCTCTTCATTGTTGTCTTCAGGTGTCTGTGTTTTAGAATCACCATTTTTTTTTGTGGTGTAGTCTTGTTTTTTATATTGTTATATATGTATTCTTGCCCTGGCCATTGGCCATGGCTTCAGTGGTTCACACTTAGTCAGCTCATAGTCAGTTCTGGCAAGAGGTCTTGTGTGTTTCCTGTTTGCTCTGAGCAATGGGTCTACATGTTCTTTGACTCTGCTCTGGATACAGTTCCAAGTTTCAAAGGCATCAGTCCATCTCTGGTGATGTAGATTTCTCTGGAGGGAGGTCCCTTCTCTTATGGGTTGCTGAGAAAGGCCCCTTCCAGGTAAACCCTAGGGTCTGTCTGCTAGAAAGAGAGGTGTTCTCTGGATGTGCAGCCTTGTGCTGGAATCTGCTCAGCTCTAATTCCACTCTGGACTCAGGTCTGAGTTTCAAAGTCATCATTCCTTCTCTGATGATGCAGTTTGCCCCTCACTTTCTTTATTATCAAGTTCAGTGACGCTGGATTTAAGTTGAGAACATTGTCTACATGGATTTGAGTTTTGTGCAGGGTGATAGGTTTGGATCTATTTGCATTCTTCAACATAATACCATTTATTAATGCCAACCCCATTTGTTGAAGGTACAATCTTTTTTATTGAATATCTTTGGCCTCTTTGTCAAAAAACAGTTGTTCATGGGTCTGTGGGTTAATGTCAGAGATATCATTATTCCACAATTCTGTGTTTATGCCAGTAGTTCCAGGCTGTTTTCATAACTGTAGCTCTATAGTATAACTTGAAGTCAGGGATAGTGATGCTTCTTTGAGTCTTTGAGTGACTTGGGTATTAGGGTAATTGTGGCCTCATAAAAGAGTTTGGCATTATTCTTTCAGTTTCTACTGGATGAAACAGTTTGAGGAGTATTGGTAGTAGTTCCTCTTTGAGCATCTTGTAGAATTCTGCACTGAAACCATCTGGACGTGGATGTTTTAATTTGGGAAGCTTTTAATGACAGTTTCAATTTTTTTTAGGGTTATAGGCCTGTTTAGGTGTTTAATCTGATCTTGATTTAATTTTGGTAAATGGTACCTTTCCAAAAAGCTGTCCATTTCTTCTAGGTTCCCTATTTTTTCGAGTATAGATTTTTAAAGTGTCATACTTTGAAATTCACTGGATAATTCTTTGGATATTCTGGGGGTGTTTGTGATGTCCCCCTTTTTATTTCTGATTTTGTTGATTTGGATATTCTCTCTGTCTGCTTTTTGGTTAGTTTGGATAAGTGTTTATCTATCTTGTTGACTTTCTCAAAGAACCAACTCTTTGATTAATTAATTCTTTGTATTTTATTCTTTTTGTTTCAATTGTGTTGATTTCAGCTCTAGGTTTGATTATTTTCTGCCATCTACTCCTTCTAGGTGAGTTTGCTTCTAATTGTTCTAAGGTTTTCAGCTGTGCTGTTAGTTCTCTAGTGTGGGATATCTCTAGATTTTTCATATAGGAATCTAATGCTATGAATTTTCCTCTTAAGACTATTTTCATTGAGTCCCATAAGTTTGGGTTTGTCCAGTTCTTTTCTTTAATTTTTCTAGTTACAGCTTTTTGCCTTTTTTATTGCTTTATTTCAATTTTTAATTCCTGGAATGTTTATTTCACCTGTTTGTTTTCTTTTTTGGTTTTCTTCATTTTCTTTCAGGGATTTGTTTATCTCTTCCCTTTTTGTTTGTATTTTCTCCTATTTCTTTGAGGGAGTTTTTAAAATATCATTTCTTAAGGCTTCTAATAGCATCATAAAGCTGTTTTTAAGGTTGTTCCCTTCTGTTTTCTCTTCATTATTATGTTCAGGTCTTGTAGCTATAGTAACATTTGCTTCTTCTGTTGGTTTGTTGTTGATATTTGTATTGTATGTAGCATCTACTCACTGTTTTCTCAATTTACTCTTGATTGATTGTCTCTTGGTTGTCAACCTGGGGGCTCTTAGTCAGTTGTGTGTTCAGAGGTTTTGCTGCTCCTGTGCAGTTGCAGGTTTGGGCAGGGGTGTCCCAGAGGCTGCATTTTGCCTCTGAGAGTAGTAGTCTTTGCTTGGCTTCTTAGCTGTGCTCCCAGGGCCTTGGTAACTCCGATGCAGTCGAGGTGCAATGATGGCAACCATGGGTTGCATAGGGATTGGCCTGCCAAAACTGAGTCTCATCTCCAGGCCTTGGTTAAGAGAGCAGAAGTCTCCACTGTCCATCTCACTTGGCCAGTCACAAAATTTATTTTCTCCATTGACAGTTTACATATCTAATCATGTAACATATAATCTGATAAAGGTAACAGAATTTACTGATACATAAGTAGGAAAAGTTAAAAATCAGAATAGTGATATGATTTTCTAAAGCTTCAAGCAACACATAAATTTTACTGCAATCAGAAGAGGTATCACTATGTATTTATTTAAATATAATTATTGAAAATGTAACATTGTACAATTTAATATTTGTTATCTATGTCAGAGAAAAATAAAACCACAAGTCTTTGAATTGTTACTGGAGGCAAAATCTTAATGGGTTGTCCACAGTTATTTCTGTAATTTACAGTTTGAGATAAATGTCTAACAAAATATTGTCAGCATTCACCTCAAGTAGACTTGTTAAACATTCTTATAGCATTAAAGCTTATATACATCTGATAGGCTGCTCACATTTGTGATTTTGGTTATCATATATTATAAATTGAATTTTGTCTTTGATACAAGCAGAGAAAAAAGGGTTTATTAAACAAGATACAAGTAACAATAAGAAAGACAAGCTGGATATCAACCAAGTACAGTCATACAACAGGGCAGAATACAAAGATTTGGGTCTCAAGTTAATAAATTTAGGACAAATAGTATTCTGTCTGACCGTTTTCAGAAAAAAAGTAGGAAATTAACAGTGCAGCAGTGTATTGATAGATATAGGCTAATAGGCTATAAGCAATTAAGAAGAGGAGAATTCTGAATCAAGATAAAATTATTGATTATAACCATTTTCACTGCTCATACACTGAATATATATATATTCTATATATATATATTCTTTGGCTTTATCTATAAGATAAATGTTCTAGAAAACTAGAAATGACATAGTTTATAGTTTCTTCATTTTTAAAATGAATATAGTACACATTTGCTTCATTTTATATGTGCTTATATTTATAATTTCTGATTTTTACAAAGAAAATAAAGTTTTAATAATTACCAGAAAATACAAGTTGATAAATTTATGTCAAAGTGAGTCTTCAAGTAATTTTGAACATGAAATATAAATTCAAAATTTTTATTACAAGCCTCATAATGTAACATTATTTTTTAAAAAATTCAAATTTCAAAAATTTGACTTTTACTATGAAGTAATATTCATAAATACCTGTATCTATTGTAAAATATTAAAATTCTAATTTAAAAAAGAAATTTATTATACTTAGTATATATCAATTTTATCATGTTATGATGAAAGGTAAATAGCAAAGTAAATAAAGAACTAAGTGAGAAAGAAGACAGAATCTTGTAAGTTTGCTGTTCATATTCACATGGTCTATGTGGTATGAAAATAATACACTAAGGAATTTGGTCTATAAGACAAGGCTGATTTTTTTTTTGTAATACAAATACAGCTTTACTATTATGATTTTGGTTTGGTATTAAATCATAATGCTACTACACTGCTGTGACTTTCTATAATATAACTACATAATAATAGATATGACTTTCTATAATATAACTACATAATAATAGATATGTTAAAAGTGAGAAAAGCCAATTGTGCAGAGACAGAGATCAAAATACATCTCTGCAAACTTAAGTGTATGGCAAGCTTTCCACAGAGCATCTCTATTGTCTCTGTTTTCTCAAACCTACTCTATAGTATCTTCTCTACTTCTATAACACAACACATTGTATTTTCCTCTCACCCTTGTCTATGTCTATGGGGGTTCTACTATTATTGCCTTCTCACCTCCTTTTCCTACATTATAGGTATCCCAATTTACAGGAAAAATTGTGCTCAACTCTGGGCCATGCCTTTGAAAAGACCAGTTAGACAACCTGTGATTTTTTTCTTTACTCCAGTCTGAAGCTAAGTTTCATTCCTGCCAGCTCCTTCTTGATTTACCCCTCCCCTGGAATGCTGTGCCTTCCCAGAGACCATTTCTACTCTGGCTACTCATTTCTAGCCTAGAATACTAGCAAGTACTTCCCACAAACTTATAGCTGAGCAGATAAGGAAAACAGGTCTCACACACCAAACACACTTTCTGAAAATTAATAGAAGAATTAAAACCAATGAAGAAAATTCAACTCAAGTAAAACAAATGCAGATATCAATACTATAAATCTGTATAGATACAATATGTATCTATAATCACCCCAACTCCAGATGCATTGACACAAGCATGAGACTATGATCACAAAAGGTCAAGGAAGCATTTTTCAACCTGACTCTAGTTATCATGTTCCAACAGGTCCTTAATATTCCAATATAGCTAAAGCACAAGAAACATAAAACCAACCATATAAATGTGATAACTTTTTAAAGAAAGAAAAGCAATAATCACCTTGAAAATCCAGCAGAAAAGCAAACATATAATTGGAGGAAGTCATTAAATTTTTAAGAAAAGCCAATAAAAATTACCCTGTTGAAGGAAACAAATAGAACTGTGCAATACCTGAGAATGGAAATAGAAGTAATGAAGATAACTGACACCAATGAAATATTGCATATAACAATTTTAGGAACAAAATAAAAATATATGGAGAAAAGTTTCATAAACACAATATGACATAACAGACAAAACTTTAGACATTGGGGATACAATATTTAAATGATTATATCTGTCAAATACAATGTTATTACTAAAAAATTAACACAAAACATCCAGAAGATCTGGGACACTAAAGTGATTGAATAAAGTAATATAGAAACAGGGGAAGAAGAAGTTCAGATTTAGTCAGATAAAATATATTAGACAAAAATCTTAGAAGAAAAATTTTCTAACATGAGCAAGGAAATGTCAGCAGAAGTACAAAGAACTTATAGAGCATAAAATACATTGGATCATAAAGGAATATCCTCTTGTGACATAATAAAAATCACACTAAACACACAGAAGAAAGAAAGAATATTAAAAGTTTCAAGGGACAAAGTTGAAGTATAAAGGTACATCTATTAGAATTACAGCTGACTTCTTAGAGGACTTTAAAGATAGAACAATTTGGGCAGGTGCCATGTAGATCCCAAAAGTCTACACAAGCCAGACAGCTTATTATAACCAACAAAATTTTTATTATTATCCATAGAAAATATATTATATGATAAAGTCAAAATTAAATATATACATCTACAAATTCCACGATGCCAAATGTGTTAGAAAGAAAACTTCAACACAAGAATGTATACCATGCCCATTATAACACAAGAAATAATGATTCTGACAATTAATAAATAAGTAAAAAGAAGTTTATCACACAAATTCACACATACATGTAGACACACACTACCACTATCTCCACCACCACCAAAACCACAAATACTATAACCACCAACACCAAAAGAACAATAAAGTAATAGAAAATATTTATTACTAGTTTTTAATATCTCTTCTTGTCTGTGGTCTCAATTCCTAAAGAGAATAAACAGACTAAAATAATAGATGCAAAAAGCAGGATCTTTTGTTCTGCTGCACATACTAGCTGAGGGTTTAAGATTAGTATAATATATACTGTCTAAGTGGACTTAACAAGCAAGCTGATATAGTTATTTTAATATCTAGTAAAATAAACTTCAAATCAAAATTAATTAAATGAGATGGAGAAGATACTATTCACACATTAAGAAAAAATTAATCAACATGTTATTTAGTATTTAATGTCTATGACTTAAACAGTGAAGTATTAGAACTAGCAGATGTAAGAAACTAAATGGATCTTAGAGATTTTATAGAACAATTCACCTACACACAAATTAATAAATTTTCTCAGCACCTCATAGAACAATCTCTAAAATTGTTTACAAACTCAGACACAAAGCAAGTCTCAATAGATACAAGAAAATTAAAATAACTTCCTATGTTCCATCTGACCATCATAAAATTCAATCTGCATAGAAGAAATGAAAAATATTAATAAACTCATGCAAATTGAAAATTTTATACAGAATAAAAAGTAAGTTAAGCAAAAATAATTGAAAATTTAAGAAATTTATAGAATTCAATGAAAAATGAGTAATATATCTACACAAACATTTGGAAAAAATGAAAGCTGCAAAAAGAGGAACATTCAAAGCACCAAGTGCCTAGATATAAATAAAAATTTCTCATTCTAGCAACCTTATAGTGCACCTGAAAGCTCTAGAACATAAAGAAGTAAGAACACCCCAAAGCAGTAGATGACATGGAATAATCAAACTAGAGACTGAAATTAATAAAATATTAACAAACAAAATAATAATAGAATTATTAAATTAAGTTGGTTCTTTGACAAAAATAAACAAAGTAGACAAATATTTATAGAAATTTAAATACAGATAATAAATAATAAAAATTAAATTATAAAAGGTGTATCATAAAAGCAGACATTGAGAAAATTCAAAAAATTTGAGAGACAAACTTAAAAAGCACATATGCCACAAAAACTGGAAAGTTTAACAAAAGTGTACAGTTTTGTGAGAGGTACCACAAATTCCATTTGTCAAGATTCAATAAGATTAACAATGTTAATAGTTTCATATACTCTAAGAAAATAGCAAGAACCTGGAAACAACCTAGATGTCCCTCAACTGAAGAATGGATTAACAAACTGTGGTACATCTACACAATGGAATACTACGCAGCAGTAAGGAAAAATGATATCCTAAAATTCACAGGCAAATGGATGGATTTGGAGAATATCCTCCTGAGTGAAGTCTCACAAACTCAGAGAGATAAGCAGGGGATGTAC